>JAHFWG010000382.1:20000-25573 GCA_020233015.1 Callinectes sapidus | reverse complement strand
TGATTCGAACACCCTTTGACTCGAACACTTCCCAATCCGAACACATTTGGCAAACAAATTTCGACCTCCAATTCGAACGCAACTTCTCAATTCGAACAAAAAAATAAATAAATAAAAATAAAACACGTGGCGGCCGATGCGCATTCCCACCAGTCGGCTGGTCTCGCTTGTATTTCTCCGCCGTGAACACCTCTCTCTCGTGAACGGCTTTCAAGTCACTCTGGCCCCTAGTTGCTGTGGTTTCTCTGACCCCCAACCCTGATTACCTCCTACCTACCACCCCATTCAATGCAGCTTCTTCTCTGGTCACTGGCAAACTTGTTTACTAATGAAGATATATTGAACACTTCAAACAACCAATGAAGAATGAATTGTTAAACATCATTGTCATTTGAGCAAACTATGATAATACAATAATTTTCAGTTTTGTACAATAATTTACACTTTTCTTGAAATAATTCCTGTTGGAAATGATGTTATGATAATATATTCTAGTTGATAAGAGAGAGAGAGAGAGAGAGAGAGAGAGAGAGGGGGGGGGGGGGGGGGGAGAGAGGATGATGAGTGGCTGGAGGAGGGAGAGAGTGGGGAGAGGGGAGACGGCCTACTCAGTCTGTTTGCGTATCGAATGGGAGAAGATAAGGACGGAGGGAGGGGGAAGGGAGGAATACTGTGCAATGTGTTCCTGTATTCAGTGCATGGGAGGGAGGCTGGGACCCGGGGGGAGGCTTGTCTAGTCTTCATCGGGACTCGGGAGTTTCACACTGAAGTAAATAAGTTTTTTGTTTTGCCTTTTTTTTTATTTATTGTATTTATTTATTTTTTATGCATTTCATGTCTGTGTTTACTTTGTACTCTCAAAATGCGAAGGATATCTATGAATTATGATGAGATGAGGGGAAAACAAGGTGCCAATTTGTTAAATCATGTTGCCACTCTGGTGGGCCAGGATCTTCTTCTTCATCTTTCGGCTATTCCCATTTTGGGGTCCCCACAGCGGATCACTTTTCTTTGACGAGCTCCGCATATTGAGTTGGCAGATATTTTTACGCCGGATGCCCTTCCATGACGCAACCCTCCCCATTTATCCGGGCTTGTGCCCCCAGTGGCTGTGTGTGTGTGTGTGTGTGTGTGTGTGTGTGTGTTGTGTGTGTGTGTCACCGGGATGGCGAGGCCACAACCCCTCGAGTTACATCCTGTACCTACTTGCTGCTAGGTGAACAGGGGCTAGATACACATTAAGAGGCTTGCCCATTTGCCTCGCCGCACCCGGGAATCGAACCCGGGCCCTCTCGGTTGTGAGCCGAGCGTGCTACCACTACACTACGCGGTGTGTTTCTGTTGGGTCAGGATGAATTTTGTTTTTTCCCATTACTTCTTAACAATGGCTATTGCGTTCTTAGGTATTGCGGCGATGTTAAGGGACCAATTTCTTGCAATACCTGGGATTGACTGTAGTACTTTTTTTTTTTTTTTTTTTTTTTTTTCCTTAAAATCAACTGGAACAGATTAAATGTTTTTACATTATTTTCAATGGTAAAAATTGCTTCCTAATTCGAATTTTCAAAATTCGAACAGCCTAAAAGAATGAATTAAGTTCGAATCAAGAGGTACCACTGTATATATATATATATATATATACATACATAATATAGATATACACACAAATATATAGATATACAGTCATACCTCTACATACAGTTTAATTTGTTGCACAACTGAACTTGTATCATGAAATAGCTTGTATGGTGGAACAAAATTTCCTATTCAAATACAAGTAATACTGAATAATGCCTTCCAACACGAGAAAAACATGCAAATTAAAGTTTACTAATACCAGTGTACATTGAAAGAAAGTTAACATTAATAAGGAAAACAGTGATTTGTTATTAGAATAAACATTATAAATACAGATGATGTAAATAAATAAACAAATAATGTAAATATCGTCATAAAAAATATACGTAGGTTAACTTGCAGGGCGGAGGAGTAAGAATGTGGCGGAGGGGAGGAGTGAAATTAAACTTATATAATAAACATCATGAAATTGATAGAGACTTAAAAACAACTTAACTCTAGTTTTTTTTTTATCTTTTCTGTTTTATAATTTTTTTGTATTTATTTATTTTATTATTATTTATGTTTTTTCATTCACTGTGAACTAGTGGCGTAACTAAATGCTTGTGGCTCATATGGTGAATATTTCCTCGTATCCTGGGCATGATTAGGCTTTTTTCCCAACTCCTATCTTGGAATTTTCATATCCTGAAGCACTAATATGTAGAGGTATGACTGTATTGTTTGATTTACTTTGTTTTTGTCTTCTGAAACCTTTCCAAGAATGCATTTCTCACATAAATCAAGAGGTACCTGTACCTGGTTTCTTGAGTATTGCTATAAAAACTGACTTTCTCCTCTGATTAGTAATATTGCCCCTATTGGATATTTCATCTGGTAAAATAGTTATTTCTTTTCCAGAACAAAATCATGTAATGCCTTGAATATCTCAGTTGCCATCTCATCTATGTCCATTGCATTACTGTCCTTCATTTTCTTAAGCTAAGCATAGTGATAGTAGATAAATAATTGTTGCTCTTTTCAAGAAAACACAACTAAGTAAATGCAATTGCACACACATAAATACTCTATGTGAATATTGTGGAGTCTTATTCATTTGAATTTGTTCAGAATGACTGGGATCCTATGTCTGAGGATTTCAAAAGCAGTAGCAACACAATTCATCTCAATGATGAGTGTGCAGAAACTATGTTCTTAGGATGGAGGAACACAGATGCAAAGCGTCAGTGCAAGTACCACCGAGCTGGCCGTCAGTGCCCAAGAGGAGAGAATTGCCCTTGGGAGCACACACCAGTCAGTGATGGTAAGTGGAAGTTTATTTCAGTATTATATTGTCAGTTTATATTCCTTCAGTGATTTTGATACTTTGTTGGAAAACCATTGGTCATTTTCAGTTTAACATAAGTCTATCTATGACAGGTTCTAACCTTGTGACATTTTCATAAGTGCTAAGACAGGGTTCTCCCTGTTATAGTACCTCCTATGACCATTTAAATTTAACTCTTGTCAGAATCATGGTAACATGGCTGTATATAATCTAACATGATCCCTATTAAGTTTTACTATTAATTTAATCATATATAGTAATAAAAAATAAATAATGGTTTTTTATTCAATAATAGATTATTGTAAATAACTGCCAGGATCAATACAACAAGTTTTTCAAAACTCAAACAAACCTAGCCCCACATAGACGGCGTGTGTTGGGCTGTCGGGTGTAATCTTCTATTTATCATGTTTATTTTGTTTGGATACACTGTCTATTCATGAAAGTAGTAATATTATGTCAAAATAATCTAAATCAAAGAAATATGTCAAGAATCTAGTTATTTTTATTTGTTTAAAGATGACAGAATGGGATACCCCCAGAGAGTCAGAGCAGACCTGAAAATATCTATGTAGAATATGGCCTCTGGGTTTCATGTGCAATACTTCCATGTTATTTAAACAACACATTTATTTATAGAAATTCAGAACTGTACTGCAATATCTATTATTATAGTATGAGAGTGTCCATTGAAGTACAGGTACCTTTTTTTATGTGTGTTTGTTTTTCTATGTTTTTAATTAACTTGGGGTCTAAAATCCAAACAAATTTTTAATTTACATTTTTTTCACATAAGCAATATTTAACCAAGTGACCAACAGATGTCTTATGCAAGTTCCTTTGCAGCATCCAAGCAACATCAGTTACACAAACACACTTGTGTACAATTATATATATATATATATATATATATATATACACAGTTGTACCTCTTGATTCGAACTTAATTCATTCTTATATTACTGTTCGAATTGTGAAAATTTGAATTTAGAAGCAATTTTTACCTTTGAAGTTAATGTAAAAACATTTAATCCGTTCCAGTTTATTTTGAATAAAAAATACTACACTCAACCCCCAGCTATTGCAAGAAATTGGTCCCTTAACATTGCCGCAATAGCTAAAAATGCAATAGCCATTGTTAAGAAGTAATGGGAAAAAATAAAATTGGTCCTGACCCACCAGAGTGGCAACATGATTAAACATATTGGCACCTTGTTTTCCCCTCATCTCATCATAATTCATAGATGTCATTCACATTTAGAGAGTATAAAGTAAACACTGAAATGCATAAAAAAAACAGGCATAATAAAAGACTTATTTACTTCGGTGTGAAACTCCCGAGTCCCGATGAAGATTAGACAAACCTCCCCTCAGGTCACAGCTTCCTTCCCATGCACTAAATACAGGAACAGATTGCGTAGTATTTCCCCCTTTCCCCCTCCCTCCGTCCTTATCCTCTCCCATTTGATACATAAAGTCCTTATCCTCTCCCATTCGATATGCAAACGACTGAGTAGGCAGCCCCACCCCCCCAACTCCCTTCCTCCTCCAGCCACTCACCATCCTCTCTCCCTTCCCCCCCCCCCCACTCTCTCTCTCTCTCTCTCTCTCTCTCTCTCTCTCTCTCTCTCTCTCTCTCTTTTATGGAGTAGAATATATTCTCACAACATCATTTCCAAAAGGAATCATTTCAGGAAAAGTATAAATTATTGTACAAAACTAAATTATTGTATTATCGTAGTTTGCGCAAATGACAATGATATTTAACAATTCATTCTTTATTGGTTGTTTAAAGTGTTAAATATATCTTCATTAGTAAATAAGTTTGCCAGTGACCAGAGTAGAAGGCCACATTGACTGCGGTGGTAAGTAGGAAGTGACCAGGGTTGGGGGCCGGAGTAACCAAGGCAACTAGGGACCGGAGTGACTTGAAAGCCTTTCACGAGTTGCAATAGAGAGAGGTGTTCACAGTAGAGAAGTGCAAGTGAGACCAGCCAACTGGTGGGAAGGCGGCGTCGGCTGCCACGTGTTTTTGTGTTTGAATTGAGAGGCTGTGTTCGGATTGGAGGTCAAAATTTGTTCGCCAAATGTGTTCGGATTAGGAAGTATTCGAGTCAAAGGGTGTTTGAATCAAAAGGTACCACTGTATATATAGGTACCTCTCGATTTACACAGAGGATGTATTACTGGAGAGGTCCTGTAAAACAAAAACAGCGTAAATCAAGCAATAGATATATTTACTTGTACCTTTATTGCTTGTCACTAACTTCAACTTAAACTCCTCTCTCCTTCGTGATTCCTCTTCTGGCTGCCCTTTCTTTTTGTGCTTCTTGTTCTTCTTCTTTTCCTCTCATCTTGAAGAACGAAGTTATTGCAACATCTCTTGATAACATTCAAAATTTGTTAGCACTCTGTGAGAGACTGATGAGCTTCTTTGTACATCAGGGTGATTTTCCTCATTTAAATCAAGAACTTCTCTTAATTTCGTTATAACCTCCAATCAATCACACCTTGCGTTAGAGCACTCGATGTTATTGAGCTTGTGATGCTTCTGCTTCTTTGTGTTCTTTCACTCATGTTCTTTCCAACTCCAGTAGATCCTCATTACTTAATTCATTATGATGAGACCATAGCAGCTCCTCAATGTAATTTTCTTCTACTTGAAATC
>JAHFWG010000382.1:0-15000 GCA_020233015.1 Callinectes sapidus | reverse complement strand
TGTATACTTACTTTATAAAACTAATTTATTTACATTTTTTTTGTTTTTTAATCTTTTATACAATATATTTTTCTTATAAATACTTTTCTCTTAGCAAAAACACTTTTTGTGGGGAAAAGACAGCTGGTGGCAGAGGCTGGAATGGATTTATGGCATTTCAGTTGCTTTCAATGGGAAATTTATTAGAGGTATGAGCAATTTGAGATATGAGCTGTGCCACAGAATGAATTAAACTCATAAATCAAGGTATCACTCTATTGATTTTTCTTCTGAAATATATTAATATTGTTCTTTGTATTTTCTTTTGAAGGCAAATGAATTATTATTATTATTATCATTATTATTATTGCATCTCATACTAGCTATCTTCTACCACTGTTTTCATCGCAACTGTTCTTTTGATCTTGGTAACCGCTTACCACCCATCCTACTTTACCCTTGCTGCACAAGACTATCTTTTTTCTCCCACCCCTATACTCTCTATCTCTCTAATCCAAGAGTTAACAACTAGGTATTCTCAATCATTCATTCCTTTCTCTGGAAGTCCCTGTCTGCTTCCTGTAACTTGAACTTTTCAAAAGAGAGGTTTGAAGACACCTCATCCTGTAATAATTTATTTTGGTTTTGACAGTGTTTAGGCACCTGCACTTCTGTGAGACTTCTTTTTTTTATTTTAATTTTATTGTCTTTTACCAGTACATGTCTTACATAAAGAAAATATTAATTGTATTTACTTTAGGTTTCCTTGATTTTGGATAAGCGTATTTGAATGTGTTTCTGTGTTATTACTATTATAGAATACAAAATGCTTTGTGGTCTACCCATAATTTGTATATGAGATGTGCAATTGCTATTTGTGTATTTTGGCTTATAATGTTTTTTTTTTACTCTTAGCTGTGTGCAACTAGTATTGATAAATCTTCAAATGGAATATCAGTTACCTATTTGAGAATATATAACTGGCCAATCAATTGAGGACTTAAATTTTAGAGATTCAGTGTAATTTTCTTATTTTACTCATGTTTTTTTAAATGTTTTAATTTTCTATGTACTTATAGTAGCTGTAATATTTTGCAAATCCAGATATTACTGTTGAGAAGGAGATGGTACTGGCCGAAAGTTTTCTTCCAAGTGCTTTGCCCACACAAGGCTCTCTCTTGGCAGCCATAGTGACTTCAGTTGTCTCTCCTTCCTGCTTCTACATCCATCTTCCTTTTGGAACAAAGAACCTGACCACTTTTGGTAAGTTTACAGTGGAGTTGTCTTATAAGTGCATTTGTTATAGGCGCTTTGCCTTATAGGCAGAATACTCGAAAATATTGTGGGGGAATCCCTTCATTGGCAAAACAAGTTCAGTATAAGCTTATAAAATTATAAGTATGAGTCTTTCTTTTTTTTACTATTTTCGCTTTGTAGATTGACAGAATTTGTTAAAGCTGCTCATGTTGACTGATAAAAGACTGATAAAAAAATGTCTAAAAATTCTCTAAAATCATGTATATTCTAGAAATTATTTTTGAAAAGATAACCACATACTTTATGTAGCACCTGAAACATTGTTTAAGCAGCCTTGTTTCACACCTCCCACCATTGTTTCAAATCCTTTGTGCCTGCCTGTAATCAGTGACTTGCTCTGTGCCCTTCTTTGGATTTACAGCTTTACAACCATTTGTCATGCCTCCTTAATGAGCAAAAGAGAACATAATGAGCTTAGCAACAAAGTGCAAAACTGAAGAAGAGTCAAATGAATGGCATTGTAACTTGTTTATTTATTGTACTTTATGTATGAATTATAACGTCACATGGGGTGGTCTGTATTGTATTTAATGCATGGAGTGAACGGTACATTTTAGTCATTTTTCCTGTAGACGCAAGTTTTGGTCTCCCAGTTTAGTGTGTATAAGGAGACCCAACTGTACTTAAGTAATTTTGAGAAGTGTTTGTTGTACAAAACAATATTTGTTCACACATAACACTTAAAACTGTGAGAGAGAGAGAGAGAGAGAGAGAATCTTGAAATGAAAGTTGTTGTAGGATGACAGTAGATGACAGAATTACAATTTCCTCAGCATACCTGTTTACCTGTGGTCTAAATTTAAGGGAATGCTTAAATATATATCATTATTGCAGGTCATGAAGGCTCAGATGGTGACTCTGAGTTGGAGGAATTAGTATTAGCCATGCAGAAGTTCTATAATCATAAAGGCCATCCTTTACTGAAAAGCCTTAGTCTTCCTGCACCTGGAGAACTTTTGGTATTGCTAGAGTCTGGGTCAGAGGGGCTAGACTGCTCTCGGGTACTTGTTTTGGAAGTGAATGACTGCATAGAAGATGCATGTCAGGTCAAGGTAGGTCCTTTGTGGTTATAAATTGAAATTATGTAATTAAAATTTTGAATGAAAAATTTTGAAGCTTCAAGTGGAATAAGGTTTTTTCTGCTACAGTGGCCATTTGTTAGTTATTTACATCATTGTGTTTCTCATTCCCTTTTCTAATGGTATGTCAATTAATTATTTAGAAAAATCCCTGCAACAAGGGTGAAAATCTCCACTTTATAGGATATGCAATGACCACACGCTGATCCTACCGCCAACCAAGGCACAAGCTCTGCTTAGTGATCTTTAGGTCTTTTCAGAAAGAAAGAGAGTGCTGGAGATTAAATATTCAGCCAATGAACCTCAGTTGACTAAACCCAAATAATCTGGATATTAGATAAGTTGGCATTTTCTGGAATTTATTCATTTAATTATTTATCTGTTTTATTCTATTTATTTGTTCTTACTCTTCTTATTACTTTCTTTTAATAGCACTGCCAGGTATTTTTTGCCCTATGGTTGAGTAATGTTAAGGCTAGTGGCTGGGGGTAATTTTTGACTGAATATTTTCAAATATGTACACAAAATTATTATTTTTTTCACTCAGATTCTCCTAGATACCTTAAACTTTCAAGTGTAGGTTTTGTTTTGAAAAAAAAAAGAAAAAAACACTCATGGGTGGCATTCAAATATTCTGTGTTGCTGTGTCATAGTTCAACTCACATGTTATCACATGTGATATTTGCTAACTTGTAATATTTATGTGATATTTAGGTAAAAAATGTTTTTATGTAAATTTTGCCATTTGGCATTCAACTCTATGGTATCAATGTATTGGGAGAGCTCTCGTTGTCAGCACAGCAGCAGTCCTTACTCAAGCACCGTCAGGGAAGGATGTACAGAACTTTATGGAAGACTTGCACCTACCAACCATGACTTTTAATGAAGAGTGACACACACATGTCTTCAGAACCAACAGAATGCTGTTGCGTATGGCTGGAGACTAAAAAGCATTCAGAGAGCATCTTCATTGACACTTGAGACTCAAGTTTACTGCTACTGCCACCACCACCACTGTAGTTAGTCAGCTTTGGCTCTTTAAAAGGGGATACACTCAACCCCCAGCTATCATGAGAAATTGGTTCCTTAACATTGCCGCAATAGCTAAAAATGTGATAGCAATTATTAAGAACTAATGAGAAAAAACAAAATTAGTCCTGTCCCACCATAGTGACGACATGTTTTCTCATCTCATCATAATTTGTAGATATCGTTCACATGTTGATACAGACATGAAATGCATAAAAAAAAAAAACATAACAAAAGACTTATTTACTTCAGTTTACTTTCGGTAAATACCTCACACTGTAGACTTGTTACCAAACTTAGCCCCCACAGAACTTTTACTTTGTCCACTTTCAGCCAATTTCATTATCTCCAGTTTTGCTGCATATGTAAAATTTTTCCTTTTCATAATTTCTTTCCCTGGTACTGCTGTTGTCTTTCACTGGGTTAGGTTGGGTGGTAGGGACCTCCCTGGGTGGTCAGCATGGAGAATAGTGGCCATTTTCCCAAAATAATACACGTGACTTTGAATACCACTTTCACTGCTACTTGCATGTGTGGAATGGATTGGTTAAAGATATTGTTGAGGCTGACAGTATGCATACATTCAAGATAAAGCAGGATAAATTTAGATATGGAGACAGGATATGAGCACTGCTCGAACCCTGTTGATACAACTAGGCAACTTGGTAAATACACAGCCATACACACATGCATAGAAAATATATCTCCTATGCAAACAAAATTTAAAATAAGTATTGCTTCATTGTTGCCATCAGCTGTGTCAAGAAATCTAGGGGTTGTTAGCACCATGCACATTTCAGGTCTAATAGCTTAGACAACTCCTTATGAACTAAGAGGTATCAGGAGTACTTTAGCCAAGTGACCTAAAGAGTGTGTTTGGGAGGGTATCTACATGACATACAGTACATTCTATGACTTTGAAATTTTAGTATATATGTTGTTTAGTGCTGGCAACATAAGGTATCCAGAGAACTTCACGACATTTGGGCAAAGGAATACTGATATAAAGGAGAAATTGTCACAATTAACAATTTTTGTTTTTACTTGGCAGCCTCTATCATCTTGAAAAAAATACCATAGATACATTGCAGATACATTTCCTAGAAAAAAACATTTTCATATTTGTGTTTAGTTTCTGAAAAATAACAACTTTTCACCTTTAATTTTCTCCCCTTCAATTTTGTTTGCTGTTCATCATTTTGGAAATGATTTTCCCAAGAAAATAGACCTTTAGTTGTACTTTTCAATGATACCTCACAATAGACAATCAGATTCTTCATGAATTTTGCAAAGACTTTTGTAGTATAAAAAAAGTTTATTGAGGTAATGGATCCTAAAGATTTTTCTCACTTCATTACTGTCCTGTTGTTGTATTGGATTGAGTGGCATGAAATCTTTACACAGTATTGTTTATACCTTGTTTACTTTCTGGAGTATGATGAGGCATTAATACACTTATCCCCCCAACTATCACGAATTTCGCTATCACAGGAACACAAAAAGACACATTTAAATGGCTAACACGCATCTCAACTAGAGCTATCGCGACTCGTGAATGAGCCTATCCCGTGAATGAGTCTATCCAGATGGCTATGTCATACTACTTGGCCAAACTCACTCGCTGATTGGCTGAGTTTGAGTGACGTATTTAGCTGTGATTGGCTAGCACACTTGCTACTCCCTCCTCTGCCACCCTCTCCATTCAGTATACTAGATCAGCATGGATCATCAGATATCCTGTGTTCTCTCAGTCTTTTAATAGCTTCCTTTCGTTTAATTTTTCCATTTATGAATTTATGTAACAGTTTTGGCTGCTCCTTGCATTTTTCCGCAATGTCCTTTTCATATTCTCTCTCTTCCTTCTTCCTTACTTTCATGTAATCGTTCCTTGCAAATTAAAATTTTTCCTTGTTTCTCAGACTTGTTTCTCTTCCATTTTTCTATGCTTCGTCCCTCTTTTTCTTTGCTCTGACACACCATACATTGAACCAGTTCTTTTTTCTTTCCTCTGGGCTTATATTTTAGAACAAATCTCATGATGCCTATTTTATACACTTAATGAAAATACTATATTTCTTTTGCACTCCCTCTGCTTTTTGCAACTCCTCCCATTTTAAGTCTTCAAAATACTTCCAAGTTTCTGTACATCCACTTCCTGTAATTTAGCCTTTCTTTTTTACTTGATTCATGTAATTTATCTCTGTTAACCTCTACCTCCATTTCTCTACCACATGATCACTTTTTCCTAGTGGGCACTCATATCTTAAATTTATTTGGACTTCCCTTGTGAAAACCTGCAACCTTGCTGGTGTGTGATCTCTGTATCTAGTGTTTTATTGATTATCTGGTTCTTCCTATTTTACATCATTAGCTTAAAAAATCTTCCCCTCATGGCATTTTCCCACTGCTGCTTTCATAGTTCTCCCAGTTCACTTCCTTACAGTTGAAATCACCCATTTATATCACATTTTTCCTTTCATCACTTTAGGCAGATTCACTGAGTTTGACAGTTTGTGTATGTATTCACTGATGTGGTTGCCTGCTGGTCACCCAGCCAGCCTTTTCCCTATGGAGCAAGCTCAGAGCTCATAGACCAATCTTTGGGTAGGGGTGAAATCATATCACACACTACACACTGTGACAGCAAGACCACAACCCCTCGAGTTACATTCTGTACCTACTTGCTGCAAGGTGAACAGAGGCTTGATACACATAAAGAAGCTTGCACATTTTTCCTCGCCGTGCCTGGGACTTGAACCTGGGCCCTATTGGTTGTGAGCTGTGTGTGCTAACAACCACACTACGCAGTGTGTGTGTGTGCATGTATGTGTGACTGCGCAAAGATGAGATTATATTCCGTTAAAGAGCATCGTACTGTACATGTTCTCTAATTAAACACTTGTGGTACTTTGTGACCTGGCTGGGTGGTGTGGTATAGCTGCTCTCATTATGTTGGAACAATAAATAAAATTGTAATATACAAATTCCATGTCATAATTTTTATTGCTGATGCATTATGATTGCTTTTGCTGTGGCTGTGCTGTTTATGATTGTTGGCCTAGTATATGCCTAGATCAAAATAATACATTTTAAGTACTTATTTCACCAGGTTTTCTTCATTGACTTTGGGCATGAAGAATGGGTAAAACTGGAAAAGCTTCGGCCCTTGGCTCCTCAGTTTGCCCATGTGACACCACATGTAAGTCATATTCTACTTAAGTTTAATTCAGTAAGTTGAAACAATTATAAACTTCTGTCATGCTTTCTAGAGAGAAAAGTTCTCTGTGATGTAATGTTAAATGCTGCTTCATATGAGGCATGTCCATGCAAGTGTATTGACCTTAGTTTTAAGCTTAACCTATAATCTACTACTCCATTAATTTATTCAATTCATGTTATGGGAGAGCCAGTTTCAGTAAAATTATTTGTTTTTAATTTGAATAATGCTGTACATATATAACTTATTAAAGTTATACATTGTGTCAAATGTTTTATAATATGACATATTCTGTGTCAGAATCCTTTTGGTGAAATAGAAAAAGTTCTAATCAGCTTGAGGTGTATGATGAAAAAATACTTTTTTTGTAATAATGGAAGTCAATAATGTACTGATATGTAGTTTGAATGACTTAAAAGATTGAGACCATCTCTCTTGTGAAGGCTTTAGAATGCTGGCTGAGTGGGGTGAACACACCAGCTGAAGGATGGAGTGCTGAGGCTACAGAAATTCTAAAGGAAATAGTAGAGGAACACACTCTGGTAGCACATGTTCTACAGGTGGACAGGTGAGGTTGGATTATGAAGATATTGTAAATATCTAACTTAACACTGATTTTCTCTTCCTTCATACACACACATTGGAAATTATTCAGGTAAGGTTTATTTTCCCCAACTGATGCATATGCGCATTCATGTGCACCCAAGCAATTACACAATTTTATTGAGTATGCTTAATCTTAATCTCCAACAGTGATTGCCAAAGAGTGGGTGTGGTGCTTTTAGACACAGAAGGAGAACAAAAGACCAACATTAATGAAGCCTTTGTCTCAAGCATGTAAGAAGAAAAGTCATGAGTGAGTATTTTCATTGTTTGGATGATTATATTATTTTCATCATTAGTCATCATCATTATTATTAATTTTGTAGGTTTGTAGAGAGAAGGTCAATCACCCACAGCCAAGGAATGAGACATTGACCCAGAGAACTGCCATTATTTCCAGGGACTCAGATCAGGCAAGATATTCTCCACTGTTGTAAGATACTACCTACAAACCCTTCATATATGGTACAGTTTATCAAGTGATATTGGTGATGGTCTAGGAAAATAATACATACTAGTAAAGCATGTATGTTAAATAAGATAGGAATTTGCATAAGATGGTATTTGTGGTTTATAGAAGAATGAAGGAGGGATTCTATTTTACTTTGGAAAGTGATTAAAATGATGGGTGACTGGAAATTGTGAATGGTGTTGGTGGTAGTCATAAGTGTTAGTATGTTAGTGGAGATGATGAAGATTGTTTGAGATGGTATGTGTGTGTTGTCACTCTATGTATATTGTCTACATACCTGGGAAATCATAATTACATGTGTAATATTTTAAGTCTTTGCCTTTATTTTCACAGTCATCAGTTCCTGGCTGTTCCACTCCACGTTCAGCTTCACCATCTTAACATCTATGTTCCTCCGTAACCTCAACCTCATTGGCTGTGGCACCCCAATTTCTGGAGCCATGTATTGCACAATTTATTTACTATCCCCAAAACATTTTTTCATCTTATGATCTGAAAGAACACATTACAATATTGATGTAAACCAAATATGAGCTCAATATTTCCCTTTAATTAGCTGTGATGATGATTTAGAGTTGATACGGAAATTGCCTTTTGGCTCTCATGGCTGATAAATCACATATACCCTCTATTGTGACAAAAAATGAACTAAAGATTAGTGAAATAGGTGCAGGTGGGCAACCTATGAACTGCCAAACATCATGTAAAAATGGTTACCAGAAATGTTGTGCTTAGTTCAAAATAATTAACACCTGGATGGTATATCACAGGTAATCGCTTTGAATAGGTTGATACTGCTCAGATTAATACACTAATCAGGTAGAGGGAGTAGAGGAAGTGGGGCCCATAGAGTTATTACATCTACATTAAACCATAACTAACTGGCTAAAAATTACATTGTTAGTGTTCCCTATCTTAAAGCCTTACTCCATACATACATTTGTAAACTTTTAGTTTGAGGTCAGAGGTTCCACTGTATAAGGAATATGGTGGATTATATCATCAGATTTATTGCTGTACTGTACATTATTTTGTGTTTAATGCTACAGGAGTAAAGACTATTTGTTAGAGATTGGTATTTATGTCCAGGTTTAGCATTGCATGAATTATGATGAAAAGTTCCTTTTTATAATTTGCTATGTAATATTAAGGTCAGTTCATACATAGACTTTTCTTGCTGCATCCTTGCATTGGAACATAGAAGCCAAGCAATTGAAAAAAATGAAACCTTAATTCTGTGGATGAATGCTGTCAATTTACTTTTATTTTTTCGAATTGGAGTTCTGGATGAATAAACCTTATAAAGAAATAGTCATGTTCCTGTTGCTGATCTTTCTTTTCTTTAATTTGACCTTTAGTGCCCTTGGAATACAGACTACTTGAAGTCTGCCCTCTGAAGGCAAACTAAAGGTTACAAACACTACACTAGATGTATTTTTTGCACTCATTTAATCTTTAAATCATTGCTCATGAGTATGACCCATTCCTTAGTCGCACTGGTCTTTGTCCATTTACTGGGATGGAACACAAATTATCTCAGATTATCTCACTAACAAGATGACATAAGGTTGGCATGTATCACTGTTTTTGTAAATAATTTTTACCATTTTTCATATTTTACATGATTTTTAATTTACTTAACCTAACCTAACTTATGAAATCTTCACCATCTCTCAATTGTGTCTTCAATTCCACAATGAGATAAGCTACAAGTGTGTTAGGATACAGACAGTTGACCAAGTTTTGATCCCTCCATCTCTTTTATCCCCAATTTCAAATTAAAAGATGATTTTCATGCTCTGAAATACTCTAGAAGTTTTGGTTTTGAAATTTTAGCTTGTCTTGTCATCAGACTAGACTTCAGTGTAGGCTGGAGGAATGTATCCGAGTGGAGCCGAATGTTGGTAGAAATTGTGGAGCTAGAGGAGTTTGGATTCCGTGTTCACACTAGAAAGGCGTGACATTTCTTTCCTTTTTCTTCATGATATGATACCGATGATCATATATATATATATATATATATATATATATATATATATATATATATATATATATATATATATATATATATATATATATTGTATTATATATATTGTTACGTTTACCCCCCCTTTCTCTTCTTCACACCCTCTCTCTGCCCTCAGCAGCACGTCTCAGGCCACAGGGTTCACACAGGCCTCCCAGGTGCACAAGCAGGGCAACAGGGCATAAGGGGGTTGCGTAACTTCTACACGGTTCGGATGGGCAAGTGTAGCGAAGTGTACCTATAGCAGCTCAAAATGGGGGACAAAGCAAACACACAGAGTCCATTTTGGCTAGTTTACTCAGCAAGCACTACAGGTAACATGGGGGACCGTGACACGCCTCACACAATGACAAAGGCGCGCTCAGCAAGATGACACAGCAAGGCGGCAGCTCGGGCCTCATTCACGGCCTCCCAGCAGGCTTCCGCAATGTCAACTAGGCACACACAGTCCAGGCGCATACACTGCCAACGCACAGGCACTATTACATGGCAGTCAGAATATATATATCCAGGAACAAGGGGAAGCTAGGCAGCTCTTCCCTCTGTTCTCCTTACTGGGCCCCAACTCTCTCCTCTCTGCTCTCTCCCCTCACTGCCTGTGGCTGGGACGATTTGCTGTATCGTCAACGTTCCTCTGCCTCGCTCCGATACGCCTCTCTCTCTCCTTCCCGTCCCAGACCCGTTGCTTCTTTTTCTACTCTCAAACCCGTCACGCACATACATACACACATACCCACGGCCACGGCCATCCCCCCATACATGGGTTCGTAACAATATATATATATATATATATATATATATATATATATATATATATATATATATATATATAGATTTTGGATGATGATATTTTTTTTTCTTTTTTTTTAAGCCTCATAAGCTTTTTAGTGTTCATGACAATTGTTTAGCCTGCCCCCCTTCTCCCCCCCCAAAAAAAAGGAAAAAAAGAAAGCTAAACTTTTATCTGCTTCTCGTATATAATTTTGTATTTATTTGTTTATCGAACCATTATAAGTTATACATTGATAGCTAGCTGGTGTATTTTATTTTGCACTAGACAGGGTACATGACTAGCATCGTAGTCCAACCTCGATCACTAAAGTGTTCCTACTTCTCGGTGTTCCATGCTTATCATCACGTCACCGTGTAGTAACCTCTTATAACTTGGATACTTCACACGATCTAAATAAATTCTGAAAAGTTTTGGGTTCTCAGAAGGATGATTTTCAGAGGTAACGAAAATTTATCCAGTTCCTTTTATTTTTTTTCAGTGATGGTATAAAGTCGTTAAACTGTCACTTGAATAATGAAAAGCTCCTTAGACACCATTATCTTTCTATTGAAGAAGCATTGCGAAAAGCCGTGAGAAATCAGTTACTGTCAGTAACCGTCCACTTCATAATTTTTCATGTTCGGAATTATGGCAGCGTTTGGCACTTACAGGCAGCAGAAATGTGAAAACTTGGGCTCTTAACGCTGCCTCATAGTTTTCAACTCATCTGAACTCCAGCAAACATTATGAGAAGAGTTCCTTCAGTGATTGGCGGTGGTTGACAGCGTCCTCATGGCCTCTATAATGTTTTTCTTTCTTTTACTACCAATAGTATAGAACACTCGGTCAATTTTGATTATGTAAAGAAAAAGATCGACTATATTGAAAGAATGACCAGTAATGGGTATGTGATATCTATGTACTAGTCATACCCCTTGCCACTACTTGCTCTCCATCTGTCGTGTGTGTGTGTGTGTGTTTATATCATATTTGATGTTGTCAGTGGTGTCTTTTGAAATTGTAGTTATACTGTAAACGTACAGTATACCATTTTGTTAAGCTCCAGGAAGCTCTAACCTTTTTTCAGTAGGTGTGGGACCAGGTAAGAAAAAAAAAAAAAAAAGCTATTAGAAAAAGAAGAAATATGACTGTTACGAACCCATGTATGGGAGGGCCGTGGCCGTGGGTGTGTGTGTATGTATGTGGGTGGTGGGCGTGAGAGTAGACAAAGAAGCAACGGGTCTGGGACGGGAAGGAGAGAGAGAGGCCGGAGGAGCGACACAAGGGAGAAGGGGGCTTTTGACGATTCAGCAAATAGTTTCTGCCGCCGCCCGGCGACAGGCATTGAGGGGAGAGAGCAGAGAGAAGAGAGTTGGGGCCCAGTGAGGAGGACAGAGGGAAGAGCTGCCTCGCTTCCCTTTGTTCCTGGACAGATATATTCTGACTGCCATGTAATAGTACCTGTGCGTTGGCAGTGTGTGCCTAGTCGACATTGTGGAAGCCTGCTGGGAGGCCGTGAATGAGGTGTGAGGTGTGAGGAGGCCCGAGCTGCCGCCTTGCTGTGTGTCGTCATGCTGAGCGCGCCTTTGTCATTGTGTGAGGCGTGTCACAGTCCCCCGTGTTACCTGTAGTGCTTGCTGAGTAAACTAGCCAAAGTGAACTCTGTGTTTGCTTTGTCCCCCATTTTGAGCTGCTATAGGTACACTTCGCTACACTTGCCCATCCGAACCGTGTAGAAGTTACGCAACCCTCCCTATGCCCTGTTGCCCTGCTTGTGCACCTGGGAGGCCTGTGTGAACCCTGTGGCCTGAGACGTGCTGCTGGGGGCAGAGAGAGGGTGTGAAGAAGAGAAAGGGGGGGGGGTGAACGTAACAATGAGCCACTTAGGTATCTACCCCAGTTAGTTAAATCGTTAATCATGATTATCGTCATGAAACATCTCTAGAATGAATTCAAATCAGAAAAGTGGAAGTATAGAAGCAAGGAGGGAGTTCTAGAGTTTACCAGAGAAAGGGACGAATTATTTGCTTACTCTTGTATTAGAGTAGTAGGGCTGGGCAAGATCCGACAATATTAAGTAATCGCGGATCCGATTACTTGGCCAGGCGGATCCGTGGGATTCGGATCCGGACCTGATTACTAAGGGGTCCCACTTGCGGCGCTGCTGGGAGAGAGGCGGGACTGAGGCAGTAAACGATTACTGGCAGCGCGGGATTCGGCTCTGGCTGGACCCGATTACTGGCGAATCCCGAGCGCAACTCTTCTGTACTAGATCCGTGAGGTAGGGCTGGGCGGGACCCGATTACTGGACCCGAATCAAATGGATCCGCCAAGGCTGGGTGTTTTGTACGGATATGTTTTATTAAATTGGAAGTAGTACTTCCACTGTACTTAAACGTGTCTTTGCACGTCAAGCATATAGCCAAATCATGTCTTGTTAGCTCTATATAATTCTATAATGGAGCATTCCTTACTCCTTGCCATGCGTCACACCAGTAAGAGTATATGATAATTTTCCACATTGTTTTCTTTATTTTTAATATCGTTGATAACTATAGTATATCAGCGTTTGATGTAAAAGATTTCCTCAAAGAATCTTTATTCTTCAACTCTAACTCCCGAGTAGTCGTTTGGCGGATCCGGATCCGATTACTTGCTATAAGTAAACGGATCCATCTCGCCTTGGCGGATCCGTGAGATTTGGGTCCAGTAATCGGGTCCCGCCCAGCCGTAGTGGATAGACTAAGGGTGAAAGAAGAAAATTTTGTGCAGTGAGGCCGTGGGAGAAGAGGAGACACGCAGTTAGCAAGATCAGAAGCGCAGTGAGCATGGAAATAGCGGTAGAAGATAGCAAGGGATGCAACGTAGCATCGATAAGAGGCTGAAGACAGTCAGTCAGAGTAGAGGAGTTTATAAGATTTTGTTTTTTATTCCATCCTTTCTAAAAGAGCTTTATGGTGGAACCTTCCCCCTTCCATCATATTTATAAATACTTCATACATGGAGAAATAGGGCTTCTGTACAGAATTAGCAGTTGAAGCTGTAAGGAAAAAAAAAAAAAAATGACGGAGATGACTTAGAATGCCTAATTTTATATACATGAATATTTCAAGCTAGAGAGAAAAGAGACAATCTAATGATTAAATAGATAAACACGTACAATAAATAAGTAAATGGGCAATATATCGGTGAGTTTCAATGTTCCTTATTGAAAGAAAAGAAAAACACGATATTAGGCTATTCGTGAAGGTAGTTTGATCAATATCAAGGTTCACTTGTATAGAATCTCAAAAATGCTCTAGTTACCTGTGAAGACTGCAAATCCCATATTAATTATGGCCTTGATTACTTCATGATTTCCATAGAAAAAAATATATAGAAAACATGCTATTTTTCTTATATTGATTTTAAATCTTATATATTTTTTCCTATATCCATTATCAAAGGTTCCATTTGAAAACAGACGAAAAAGAAACGAAGACAAGCCTAGTTAAGAAATCGCAGTTTCAGAAACAAGAGTTTGGTGAAGGGAAAAAGTCGCTTTTTATGTCTTGCCCTCTAGAACGTAATGTTAATTCCTGTTGTGATTTGTGCTTGTCCTGTTTATTTATACTTGAGGTTTCACTCATACCGCTCTTTTTGATAGGGTGGAATCAAAAGCAAGTTTTATCAGTTCCTCTCATTACTTTCAGCCTCTCTCATCGCCGCAATGTTGCATTTCTTGGTATCTTATATCGCTATTTTCACGCTACCTGTAATTTTGATCTTGCTAACGGCGAGCCTCTCATCCTCCCCCAGCCTCGCTACCCAAGACTTAGTCCCTTCTCACCCTTAATCGTCCACTTCTCTGATGCAAAAAATAACCAGTATTCTTCATGATTCATTTTTCTCTTTAGTACACTCTGGAACTCCCAGCCTGCTTTTGTATATCCTTTCAAGATGGAGGTTCCAAGTCATATTCTCCATCATTTGAGTAATTTGATTTTTCATGTAGCTACAGCAACTGGCACCCAAGTGGGGCTTTTCTTCCTAATATTTTTGTTTCCTATCTCCATTAGCTCTCTTCTTCTTACACAAGAAAATAAAGAGCAAAGGATATCCTGTTTCCTAACTCTCATACACACACACTGCGTAGTTCACTATCTTACATACATACACATTAGTAGAGTGAAAGCGATGGCTGGCAGGATGACAATATTTGTGTTCCTCTCGCTGGTTTTTGCAGGCATTCTCAAGCCTGCTTCAGCAGGAAACTGCCCCTCATCTGAGTCATTCGTGGGAGAAAAAAGTTTTTCCACAGTTTACCAAAGGATGGGAAAAAGAGAAATGGAAGTGTCGACAACTATGTATGTACAACCACGTGATGACTTTAAGGGATTGAGTGTTGAAGTGATGCAAATGCATAACGATTCTAGATATGAGTATGCGGCTTGGTTCCCCAAAGACCACTGCTTCCCGAGGCTCCTTACATGGACGGAAATGTACGTGGAAGTAAAGGCGATAGAA
>JAHFWG010000400.1:30698-37711 GCA_020233015.1 Callinectes sapidus | reverse complement strand
GAGAGAGAGAGAGAGAGAGAGAGAGAGAGAGAGAGAGACCTTTAAGAATGAATGAAGACGAAGAAAAAAAAAAGAAAGTGGAACGCTAGGTTAGTCGAAATGCCAGCGGAAGTCGTCACACACACACACACACACGCACACACACATGAGGCAAGAGGAAGGTCGATCATGCCTTGTTGATCTCTGTGGTGAAGGACGAGAGAGAGAGAGAGAGAGAGAGAGAGAGAGAGAGAGAGAGAGAGAGAGAGAGAGAGAGAGAGAGAGAGAGAGAGAGAGAGAGAGAGTATTATTATCCTTTCTCGCTTCCTCTTTCCTTCCTTTTATCAACATTTCCTCTCTTCCTCTCTCTTCTCTGGCATCTTCCCGTTTCCCTTCTTTCTTCCGTTCCTCTCCTCCTCCCTGCTTCTTTACCTTGGTTTATATTTTATACTATTTTCCCCTGTTCTATTTTTTCTCTTTTTCGCTGTTCTTTTTTTCTTTACCAACATTCCCCTTTCCTCGTTTTTTATCTCACTTCTGCCACTACCAGGAAAAATATCAAAGAAAGACAAGAAAGGAAGAAGGAAAGAGAAAGGGAGAGGGAATGGATTAAGGGGACGTTGGAATCGAGCGAATGAAGGAAGGAGGGAAGGAGGGCGGGAGGAGAAGAGGGAGAGAGGAAGAACGAAAGAACAAACTGATGAGCGGGTGGGCAGGCGGACGGACGAAGAAACGAACACACAAAAGAAAGGAAGAAATGAAGAAACAAAAGAAAGGAAGGAAGAGGAAGAAAGAAAGGAATGTGTTCCATCTACGTACTTTTGAGGGTGATCAGCAGGGCACGTCGATGCATTGAAAACACACAACATAAGCTAAGTTCACTGAGCACGACGGCAGTCAAACCAATCAAAGCTTCCTTCACGATGCCTTGGTCTACTCACTCATCTCTCCACTAACAGAATGCTGACTGCCACGCCCTGTGTGTTGCCTTTGATAGCGAGGACATAATGACATATTCTTCACTTCACTTAACTTTGCTTTTTTTTATTTTTAATCGTTACGAATTACATGGAACCAATAGTTATAATGCCGATATTTACTGCTATAATACCAATAACTTCTGCCGGATGACTAATTGTGGCGAGAGGGAATATGAATCCGAGAAAACGCATCATTGGCCAGCGAAATCTGTCAGGACTATATACTGAACTATGAAATCAAATCCACCAAAGTTACAGAGCATGTCGATTAACCCGCACCTCCCAGGGCGTCAAGAGGCCTCGGCACACGCGAGATGCTTCACTAGTATACATCATGAACCATCGTTACTGTCAGGGTAGTCTGCATGCTCTGCCTCGCCAGTTCTCCCCATAATGGCTCAGCAATTTGGGAGCAGTGCATTCATCAAACTGGCTCGAGGGAAGACGGTGATGTTACTCTCTCTGACATTGACACTATTATGGGTTAATAAAAACATAGGAATGCGAGAGAAGCCGCAGGAAGACATCGAATCTACACTTGGCAGTTCCTTTAAAAGCTCAGTTGGTCGAAGCATCTCAGTGAAGTTTGATCATTCAGACGTGAGTTTCCCGTCCTGGCGGGGTGAACGCATCAACATCTTCTTATTACACCATGACAGTTATGGTGGTGGGCAAATAGTGAATGAAGTTTGATGAAGTTGATTTTGTTTTTCTACTTTCGGAACGTATCTTCCCATGATTGGCTTCAATCAAAATAAGGAAGAAACATAAACTTCCCTGAGTTAAAAGAGTTAAGCCAGATACCACGCCATTCTGCCCCGGGGTGCCCAAGCGGGGGTCTGTCGTGTAAGGCGAGACAAATGTATCATCAAACATCTCAACTTCCTATTTACATTTTCCACGCGCTGCAACGGAAGAAATCTGTGTTTAAAGTGTTTATCTGATTCTATTCAGAGTTTAACAAGAATTATGTATCAAAAGGGAGGGAAAAGTTGAGAACCTAATTGATAATGTTTTAAAAGAGTAATTAGAACCCAAAAAGGATACGAATACAGACTGCAGGCTTAGATTAGACTAACAAACAACCAGGTATTCTCTAGACACACTCTATATAACACTCTGAAACTCCCTGCCTGCCCACCTGCTTCTGTATTTCCCCGTTCCAAGGAATTAAATGCTTTCAAGACAGCTTATCCAACAGTTTCGGCTAAACCACTTGGCCTTTTTCTTAAGAGAGAGGCACTTGAACTGGTCCTTCTTTTCCCTTCCTTCTTTGCTGTCCTAGAATAACGCCCTTCCAAAAAACTAAACAAAAATACCCGAAGAAGCAAGTTTGGTAAGGTAACAAGATACGATTTGCATGCAAACTCTTTACACTTTAATTTTTTGAGAGGTAATGACTGGCCTTGCGTGTGTCTGTCTATATATAACCTTTACGATGCCATGAGTCAGTGCCCCGCTCGCTCATGTTTTTCTGTCCATTAGAGGGGAGGGTGAGTCAGGCTGAGTCCTTACCCCCATTTGTTTTGTCTCGCTGGCGTCCAGTTTATGTCACTTTTGCTCGTTTTTCCCTGCGCTTGTGCGGTTAAGTGTGTCTGTCTGTCTTTTTATATCCGTGTCCGTGAGTATATTTGTCTGCATGCAGGTCCTGCTGTTCTGTGTATACGTGTGTGTGTGTGTGTGTGTGTGTGTGTGTGTGTGTGTGTGTGTGCGCGGGCGCAAGGGAGCCCCTCTGTCTTTCTTGCGATATGGCTGTCATGTAATTCAAATCCAGTCATTCCTGAGGGAGTGCATTCTTTTCCGCCCATCACCTCAACATCTCAATATTGAAATTTGCAACACACACACACACACACACACACACACACACACACACACACACACACACACACACAAACCAGGTATACGTAGGAGGCGCAATAAGGATGTATACTCACGACCTGTCAGGCGTGGGGGTAGAGGCGCCGCGGGCACTGAGACATTCCGTGCTCTTGTGGCGCCGGGAGACCCTAAGCTTGAGGTCTAGGAAGTGAAGGGGATTGCGTGCCTTAGAGCGGCCTTCCTTGCTGCCCCCGACCTGCAACATGGGACGGGGCGTTAGCGATTAGGTAGGGACAAGTGTGTAGCTTAGAAGAGGGAGGTGTGAGGTGGTAATGAGAGAGAGAGAGAGAGAGAGAGAGAGAGAGAGAGAGAGAGAGAGAGAGAGAGAGAGAGAGAGAGAGAGAGAGAGAGAGAGAGAGAGAGAGAGAGAGAGAGAGAGTATTGAAAGGATGAGGTGGGAATGTTTGGAAAGGTGGAAGGTCAAGGTGGGGAGGATGGAAAAAAAAAAAAAAATACGACTCGCAGGTTAAAGTAAAATAACAAACACACGAAAGAACACGACACACACAAAAATAAGAGTTAAAAAAAAAATGAGAAAGAAAAAAATCAAGCATAAAAATAAGAAAAACACACATGAAAAAACTAAATAAAAAAGAAAAAAGAAAGACGAAAAAAAAAAGAAAAAAACAATGCAAAACTAAACATCAACTCGAACGCAAGCTTCACCAAACAACGCAGTCCCACCTTAATACCGAAGATTTTCTCTGACGTTTTCTTCTCGACGACAGAGGAGGAGGAGGAGGAGGAGACGATGGGGGAGGAGGACACTACGATGGAGGGAATGGACGAGAGGGAGCCCATGAGGGAGCCGCCGTTGGAGCTCTTAGATAAAGTCATCTCCGCCAGCCCACCAGCGCCGCCTCCCACCAACGGCAAGTCCCCAGCCACGCCTCCTGCACCGCCGGGAGAGAACCAGACAGGAAGGATAGAGGAGTCACAGAAAACGAACTCATGGTAATTTTTTTCTAAGGGTAACTACAGAATATCACCGAACCACTACTATTCCTTTAAAATATGTATTGAAGTGTTTAAGATAGATAGTTATGCTAGAATGTTGTGGAGTAGACGACTATGTTCGAGGAAATGAAGGTAAGGTATTATCAAAGGGTGACTAAAGGAAACTGTATCCTTAATATTCTTTTACAATAGATATGCTTGAAATTCAGTCTTTTGCTTTATATGTAAGGGGATAATTACAGCAACGGTTCTAAGGACCATATAATAAAATACTTCTTTACTTTTGAAAGATTCTGAATGAAGTTACACAGGCTTTTAATCCCTTCAATACTAGGACGCATTTTTAATAAGAGTTTGGGGTATGAATAAATGATTTTATTGACATTAGGGAGGGTGTATGGAAGGTCAGAAGATTAATGGCCAGAGTTTCCAATATCTTGACCCCGACATAAATTTCTAAAGCTGCATTAAAACGCCAAGTAGTAATAAATATCAAAGCACGTCACAGTACTGAAGGGATTAAGGTTGCTAAGGGCACATTAACAAGACTTATAGAGTATCAAAAGGAGAAACACCCTTGAGAACTCAGATAATCATTTGTAACCTTTGAAAACAGTCGTGGCGGTGAGCGTTTCAGAATAAAGGCCTGGGACCATGCAAGATTTACTTATTTATTTTATTTTATTTTATTTTATTCTTTTTTTTTAGAAAGGTGGGGGGGGAGGGGGAAGCTGGCCAAGGTCAACAAAAACAATGAAGAAAGCCCACTAATGTGCCAGTCCCCTCAAAGCTCAAAAGAATTAGCCGAAAGTCTTGAAATCTCCCTCTTAAATAAAGTCGTCATAGGAAGCTGGAAATACAGAAGCAGGCAGGGAGTTCTAAACTTTACCAGAGAAAGAAATGAATGATTGCGAGTACTGGTTAACTATTGCATTAGAGAGTTGGGGAGAACATGGGTGAGAGTGTATGGTGCTTCGTGTTGGCCGCCCCCCACAGTAAACATAGATGGAAAGATGGAAAGGTGTTTGGAATAAGAGGTTGGAATGGAAGAGACAGGAAATATGTAGATGCTATGTTACAGAACAGGGTGAAATATTTGTTATACTTGTGATGTAGTGATGCTTATATTTTATTCATTGTTCTTGGTAGTGGTGGTGGTAAAAATGCTGTAAAAATATGTGGAAAAAACGAGAGAGAGAGAGAGAGAGAGAGAGAGAGAGAGAGAGAGAGAGAGAGAGAGAGAGAGAGAGAGAGAGAGAGAGAGAGAGAGAGAGAGTGTTTAAAATTCATGAAGATGCAATAAGAAGGAGTTTCATTCACCTCCTCTCTCTCTCTCTCTCTTACTCCTTACTTTCCTCTTCTTTTTCCCCCCTCTCTTCTTCCTTCCATCTCGATTCTTCCACTCTTTCCTTTCTCTCCTTCCCTGCCTTGTCTTCACCTTTCCTTGCTATTTTCTTCTTTTTCTTCTTTCCTCTTCCTCTTTCTTCCTCCATTGCCTTTATTCCTCCAAGACAAGTTAAGTTCCTCCACTGCCAAGAATTTCCTCTTTGCTTCTTTTTAATTTTTAATTTTAAACTACTCCTTCAAGGTCTCTCTCTATATATATCCCCCCCCCCTTTTTTCTCTCTCTCTCTCTCTCTCTCTCTCTCTCTCTCTCTCTCTCTCTCTCTCTCTCTCTCTCTCTCTCTCTCTCTCTCTCTCTCTCTCTCCGTCAATATAATCACCACCCCTTCTCCTCTACGTCTTCTTTCAATGACCCAGTTACCCACCTCCCCCTATCCTCCAGAGACACCACCACCACCACCACCACCTCTCCCCCTCCCGCCACTCACCTAAGTCTTTAATCAAATGCAGCTCCTGTTCCCTTCGCTGCTGGAGGTCTTGTAGTGTCCTCTCCGTGTCCTGCTTGCTCTCTCGCAGCTCACAGTCCAGGGCGCTTAGTCTCCGCCGCAGCGCCTCCAACTGGTGTGTCACGTCCCCGCCCGTCACGCCCACACCACCGCCGCCTGCACTGACTTCCCCGCCCGTCCCGTCCCAAGCCCACAATCCGCTGGTTCCTCCTCCCGTGTTGTTGTTTCCGCTGCCACCGCCTCCTCCTCCGTCACCCTTCGCTTTCTGCTTCCTCTGTTTCTGCTTCTTGCCCTTGGAGGATTGCTGCCGCTCCAGTGTTGCCATCTGAAAGGGGAGGTGTTCTTAGACTGCTACTATCTGTCTGTTTGTCTGTCTGTCTGTGTCTTTCTTTCTTGTTTACAGACAGACACACAGAGAAGCAGAGTAATTAACAGATAGACAGAACGACTGATTTACTGATAGACGAATACTACCTAGCACACACGCACGCACACGCACACACACACACACACACACACACACACACACACACACACACACACCTAAACTGAGCGACTTACGACTCTATTGCTGCAGTGCCGTAAATTTATTCTAGCCGGCTGATTAATTATCTCATCAACTCCTCGCCGTAACTTTGTTCAATCTCTCTCTCTCTCTCTCTCTCTCTCTCTCTCTCTCTCTCTCTCTCTCTCTCTCTCTCTCTCTCTCTCTCTCTCTTACAGGAAGGATTATGTAAACGGACCTTATGTAAAGTCATCAATCACTGTTTCTAGAATACTGTAACCCTCAACACACACACACACACACACACACACACACCTTGATGGCAGTGGAGTTCTTCCTCTGGCGCAGGATGACAGCTTTGCGCAGGGCAGACAGCTGAGCCTCGTGCTGCGCTCTGTCGTACTCGTTCTCTATCTCGCCAGCCGTCACCGCCCACGCCCCAGCCTGCAATGTGGTGCTGGATGTACTGGTGGTGGAGGAGGAGGAGGAGGAGGAGGAGGAGGTAGTAGTAGTAGTAGTAGTAGTAGTAGTAGTAGTAGTAGTAGTAGTAGTAGTAGTAGTAGTAGTAGTAGTAGTAGTAGTAGTAGTAGTAGTAGTAATTAAACAGCAAAGTAAAACATGAATGTCAAATTTCAAGTTGGTGAATGGATAATTAGAGTATAGGAAAATAAAGAGTAATAATCTACATAATTAGAATAAATTGATTCTGGAGCAAGAGAATAACAAAGTCGAAAAGTCGGAAAACCAAATATTGAAGTGTCATGACTATATTATGAATGAGGCAATGAAAAATAACATGAAACAAAGAATAAGTAACAAAGTAAAGCAGCTAGAACAATAAATGAAAGAAAAAGAATAGGA
>JAHFWG010000400.1:25698-28198 GCA_020233015.1 Callinectes sapidus | reverse complement strand
GTGTCTGTTTGATGTCTATGTTTTACCTGGCTTTCTACCTGTCAATTTCTGTAAGTCCTTGTAGTATGAAGCTTATCACATTACCTACTCTTACCACCACCACCGCCATTACAATTACCAACATTATCATTATCTGTCCCTTATGATTTCACTGCAAGATATTGTCAATTAGTTATCTCTGTGTACTTTTGCCTCTTTCAATCAACACATTCACATTATATGACTAACTTCTATGCATAATATTTCTTTCCTCTTAATGCTATTAACATAATTTTCCTTTTTTTCATCATAAATACTCACTTTGGTTTCGTTAATATTTAGTGAAAATTCCTGCTGTTTATTCACTCTCAATTCTTCCTCAGCTAGGAAAACCTCTTCTTCGCTTCCCATAATGCACTCACTCACTCACTCACACACCTACTCACTCAATCAATTCAACCAACCCACTCATACCTCGTTTCTCCTGCCCTGTATTATAACGTACCCACTCGTACACTTACTGAAATTAACTCACTCATGCACTATATTCAAATTACTTTTATTTGTTTTTGTCTTGTGATCCCTCTCTATTCACGCCCTCAGTCATTCACGTCATTCTTATTTTCTTTCTGTCTCGTATCGTAATTCTATATACTCACTTATTCATTTACCCAAGTCAGCTCATTCATTCACTTCATCTCATTCTTATTCATTTCTGTTTTATGTCTCACCTTTACTCATTCAATTACCGTATACTGTTTACTCTTGCTTTACCTCAAAGACCCTCGCCACACACATACGCCACGCAAAGCAGTCCAATGCAATGCCCTACAGAATACCACAATCTTGTACCACATCACACCACACCAGACACATACACCACACAAGACAGTCCAATGTAATACCCGCAGAACACCACAACCATATACCACACCACACCACACCGCACACATATACCACGCAAGACAATAGGAAGTAATACCCACACAGTAACACAACCACATACCACACCTTAACCACACAACACCCAGTACACCATCACGACCACGACCACCACAGTTCACCGCCACCATCACTCACCTGCCGCCCCGCACTCCAGGTTAAGCCCCTCCAGCTGCAAGGAGCGAGACACCGCCGTGACTTGCAGCATCCCAACCCACACCTCCGCCTCCTCTCGCGTCTCCAGCAGCAGCCGCACCTCCTCCCGACCCTGCGTGAGGCCAGAAAACAGACACATCTATACAGGTTACCGCTACCGTGTGTGTGTGTGTGTGTGTGTGTGTGTGTTGGGGGGTTGGAGGTTTGGGTGGAGGAAGAGAGGTATGATTGAGGACGTGTTATTGATGGTGGTGATGGTGATGATGGTGGTAGAAATGAAGAGATATGCAAATTAACGTATACAACAAAGCATGGAAGAGAATGAGAGAGAGAGAGAGAGAGAGAGAGAGAGAGAGAGAGAGAGAGAGAGAGAGAGAGAGAGAGAGAGAGAGAGAGAGAGAGAGAGAGAGAGAGCAATACACCTGCGTCAACATTTCCAGTTTACATAGCGTGAACAGCGGTTCTCTCTCTCTCTCTCTCTCTCTCTCTCTCTCTCTCTCTCTCTCTCTCTCTCTCACTTTGAAGTTCATATCTCAAAGGTTACATGTTATTACTTCTTGTTCTGTTTGGTCCACGTTGGCACACACGCATGCACCAGAATGAATGGCTGCATGATGAGTGAATGGATTAATAGAAACGTGATGGTTGTTACAGTTACATGGTGGCACTTTGTTTGTTAATGAAGGGAGGATGGTGGACTGGTAGTGTTTGCTAGTATGTTTGCATGTTTAATGTTTTCTTGTTTGTTATGGATGTAGTCATGGGTGAAAATGAGTAAGTAGATATATATTGATAGATAGATAGATAGATAGATAGATAGATAGATAGATGACTCGACACAAAGATATGGATATGATCAATAAATACATATACGTATCTCATTATAAGTACTGGCATAAATTGTCTGGTAACAGTATTTATTCATATTTTGCCAGTCAATTTAACTGGACGACTTGGGTTTTATTACAACAACTTTTGTGTTGCATTAAATTTGTATTCATCAATATCTCCTTGTTTTTGTTTTTTTTCTCAATATAATTATCTTTTTCACTAGCTAACCTGCCAGTGCCTGGAAGATAAAGTAGATACCATCATTATCATTATTACTGGCCGTTACCTGGTTTCTTGAATTAGGTTCAGATACTATCTTTTTTTCTTTTCTTTTCTTTTTGTTCTCATTCTAATTTGTACATCTATCTTTGCTAATTGGTTTAGTGTATTACAATTAACATCTGCGGGAGAAAGTAAAGAAAAAAAAGGGATGTATATTATTATTGCTATTACGTTCTTGATACCCACGTCTATGTTATCTATTCAATAACTTATATTTCTATTCTTTATTCTTTTCTCTGTTATGATATATATATATATATATATATATATATATATATATATATATATATATATATATATATATCATTGA
>JAHFWG010000383.1:54210-67156 GCA_020233015.1 Callinectes sapidus | reverse complement strand
AGAGAGAGAGAGAGAGAAACAAAACACGAGTATGAGAAAGAGAGATTGAAATAAATGAAGAGAAGGAAGGAATTGAACAAGAAAAACATTATTAGTAGAGAGGGATGGAGAGATTAAAGAGGAAAAAAATAAAAAAAAAGATTAATTAGTAACAAAAGGAAAAGTTTTTTTAGTAAAGTGAAGGGAAGGTAGTTGAAATGAATGTAAGGAAGGAAGTGAAGAAGAAAAATATTGTTACTAGAAAAGGAAGAAAAGGTTAAGGAGAGAAAAAAAACTAAAAAAAAAAAAAAAAAAAAGGCTTAATTAGGATCGAAAAGGAAAGGTTTTAGTAAAGTGAAGGGAAGATAGTTGAAATGAATCTAAGTAAGGAAGTGAGCAAGAAAAATATTACTAGAGAGGGATGGAGAGGTTAAGGAGATAAAAAAAACTATAAAAAAGATTAATTAATACTAAAAGGGAATGAATGTTCAAAGAAAGTGAAGGGAAGGTAGTTGAAATGAATCTAAGGAAGGTTCATGTACTATTTGGACTCTCATGCTAAGGTTATTGAACTCCTCTCTCCTCCCTCCCTTCCTTCCTTCGTTAGTCGCTTATCACACTTCCTACGTCTTCTTCTTCTTCTTCTTCTTCACCCGTACTCTTAGCTGCTGTCTCTTTCCTTCTCTCTATTTGGGAAGAAGACAAACTGATCTTAATTAATCTGGTTACTTTGAAATTGTTCCTCTTTTATTTTATTTTCTTGTTTATTTTCTTTCTTTTTTTCTTTTTTGATGTTTGTATTTAGCTTCCTTCGTTTTCCTTTAGTCGCTCGGCAGCTGTCTCTTTCCTCCTCTCTATTTGGGAAGAAGACAAACTGATCTTAATTAATCTGGTTACTTTACAAATTGTTCCTTTTATTTTATTTTCTTGTATTTTTTTCCTTTTCTTTTTTTTTGGTATGTGTATTTAGTTTATTTAGTTTGCTTCGTCTTCCTTTAGTCTTTTAGTTTTTGATCCTTCATTTATCTTTTTTCTTCTCCCTCTATTTTTTCCTCCTCTTTAATTATAGTACGTTTTACTCGCATTTTTTAGTGTTTTTTTTAATATTTTTTATTTGTTTCGCTTCTACTCATCTTCCTTTAGTGTTTTGTTTTTTTGTCACCTCTTTTATATTTTTTTCTTTCTCTCTTCTTTTGTGTTTGTTTTTCTCCTCTGTTTATTTTCCTTCTCTAACTTTTATCATCTTTATTTTCTCTTACTTTTTTTATTTTCCCTTTTTCATATTTCATCTTCCTTTAGTCTTTTAGTTTCGGTTCCCCCCTCTCTCTCTCTCTCTTCCTCTTTCCTTATTTGCTTTTGTTTTTCTCTTTTCTTTATTTTCGTTTGACTTTTATTTTTTCTCTCTTCGTTTCTTCTCTTCCCATTTTTCCTTTGTTGTCTTTCTTCTACAACTTTTTCAACTCTCGTCTCTTCTCCATTATCCTTCATTTCACCCTTGTCTCCTCTCTCTCTCTCTCTCTCTCTTTCTCTTCTGTTCGTCTCTTATCAGCTACCCTTCTCTTCTCCTTTCATTCTCCTCCTCTTTTTATCATCTTTCCCCTTCCCTTATCATAAATCCGCTGTCTTGTCTTTTTATCTCTTACGGCCATCTATTTCATTCTCCTTTTTTTTTTCTCTTCAGTGTGTCTTCATTTCTCTCATCTTCTCTATTCTCTTCCCCTCCTTTAATCCTCTCTTTACTCTCTCCGTCTCGTTTTGTATCGCTTGTGGATTTACTGTCTGTCTGTCTGTCTGTGTTTCTGTCTATCTGTCTGTGTGTGTTCATCAATACGTGATCCAAGTTGTGTAATATTTGAGGGTTTAATTTTTATGTATTGTTTTGTAGTGAATAGACAGGAAAGTTAAATAAAAAAAAAAATGCCTTGCCAATCACGCTAAAGGAAGATGAAGTGGAAGATAAACGTACAAAAATGGAAAAAATGAAGAAAACTGTAAAAAGATAAACCATTTTCAAACCCTGATTAATTAAGATAAGTATCTCTCCAACCCTTCCTAAATAACGAGGAGGAAAGACGTAGTAGATGAGAGTACGAGTGAAGAAGAAGAAGAAGACGAAGCAAGTGTGATATGTGATTAACTTATTGATACTTGATAGATATATAAGAACATAAGGGAGGGAAGCAGCAAGGGGCAGTTAGACCTATTCGTGGCAGTCCCTATGTGAACACCTCTGCCTATTTCCAACCAACCTTCCTCATCCATAGAACAGAATGGCAGATAGATTAATGGATGAATAGATCAATATACACTGTTTGCTTTGTTCTCCCATCTCGACTGTTTGCTAAGGCCACAGTTGTCGTGTTCTTAACCCCTTCAGTAACATGACTCGTTTTCTTATTCATTCTTCTTATCTACTTACTGTTTAGTGATTTTGTACGGCTTCAGAAACTTGTTTGGGGGGATTAAGGTAGTGAAGACTCTGGCCATTAATCTCCTCACCTCTATAGACCCTTCCTGGTATCAATAAAATCGTTTAATCACACCAAAAACTTGATAAGAGTGGGTTAATACTCGATAGATAGATATAAGCCTACTCGATAGATAGATAAATAGGGAGACTGACAGACTGATGGATGAAAAGAAAGATATACATTATTTCCTTTGTTCTCCCACCACCACGACTGTTTACAAAGGCCACACTGATGACTTGTCGGGTTCTTTGACTCAGGAATGCTGTTTTTTTTTTTTTTTTCCCTCCTGACGATGCTGAGTAATGGTCAAACTATCAATGGAAACCGACAAACACACTCAGAAATCAGCATGTTCTCACACTCACGCATTAAACGTTGTCAAGATTACGTGCTTTTTTTTTGGTATGTATTTGGGTAAGCTGGCAGAGGGCAACATCACCACCACCACCACCACCACCAATCATCACCACCACCACCATTTATGTTTCATCATCCTAATTGACATCTGGGCAAGGACATGTGCAGGACAGAATAAATAGAGAGAGAGAGAGAGAGAGAGAGAGAGAGAGAGAGAGAGAGAGAGAGAGAGAGAGAGAGAGAGAGAGAGAGAGAGCGGGATGTATATATTATCACTAACCGGTATACACCAGACGTCAACACCAGATAAGGCTACCATGTGTTGACTGGTGTTATCGTACTCAACACCGATCCCTGACTGTGTTGGATATCGTACCGCTGCTCAGATATTGTCGTACTCTTCTGTGTTTATTTATTTATTTATTTTTACTTTTTTGTGTAATTTCCTTCGTTTTTTATTTATTAGTTTTTTTTTATCTCTTGTCTATTCTCATTAATCTTATCTTATTTACCTCTTGTTTTTTCTACTTTTGTTTTCATATTTTTAAATTTTTATTCATTTTTTTCATTTATTATTTTTTTTAAATCCCTGTTTCTCTTCTCAATTATCTTGTTTTCCTTTTTTGTTTTTATGGTTTTGTTTTATTTTTTTTATTTTTGTCATTTTCTTTTATTCATTTATCTATTTATTTATTGATCTGTTGCCTCTTCTCATTTATCCTATCTCCCTTTTTGTTTTTGTTTTCTCTTTGTTATCTTATTTTGATTTTTTATTGTTATTTTCTCTCTCATTTATTTAGTTTTTTAGATTTCTTATTTCTTCCCATTTATCTTCATTTCCCTTTGTTTGTTTTTTCTCTGTCTTCTTTTCTCATTTTTATTGTGTCGTTTTCTTTGTTTCATTAAGTTAGTTCTTTTATCCCTTGTCTCTTCTAATTTATCTTTTCTTCCTCTTGTTTATTTTCCTCTTCTGTCTGGTATTCTTTCATTTCCTTCTTATCTCTTCTTTCCTCTCTCTCTTTTAACTTTTTTTCATTTAGTTAGTTTTTTATCCCTTATCTTTTCTCATTGATCTTATCTTTCTCTTATTTTTTCTCCTCTTTTGTCTTTTTTCATGTTCCTAATTCTCTCTCTCTCTCTCTCTCTCTCTCTCTCTCTCTCTCTCTCTCTCTCTCTCTCTCTCTCTCTCCCTTCGTGTACCTGCCGAACACTTTTCTCACATACTTTTGTGTTGAAAATAATAAAAGACGGTTTAGGTATGAGAATATTAACTTTTATTTATTTACATACAAATTTTTCACTACAACATGAATGGCTCAAACTTTCTGTCAGGCTGTCAGGTGGTCAGCCGCAGTGCGTGTAGGCAAGCAAGGGTTTGAAGGCTCACGCCACCCTTCCGCTGCTCCACTTGACCGAAGTTACAAATTGAATGAGGACGACGCGGGGTGATATTAGTCCACTTCGTAACAGTGGAAAAAAAATATCCTGAAGCGGCGGGACTTGCACGGAGGAGAGTCACTGGCGTGGTGCCCCCACCCTCGCCTGCACTGTGTGAGCAGACTATTGAGGGGAAACAGTGAAGACACAAAGCTAGTAACTGCTATTTTTGTATTCACTGTGTGGTAAGTAGGAAAGAGAAAGAAAGGAAAAAGAGGGCAGTGTTATCTACCTATGGTACTTTTGTCTTTCATAATTAGCATGACGTCAAAAGCTCAACGTTCCCGAAAATAGTGCAGAGGATTTTCTTACCCTTTGGAGGGACTTGAGCAGGGCTCCGGAGAATAATGGAGTCGTGGAGATTCAATTTTGCAATAGAAAACAGTTGAATTCACGTCCCTCTCCCTTGTGTATACCCTGTTCTATTAATCCGCTTCCAGCACTGCCTTCATATATGCATGATCTCCATATCACCGGGGCTGCTCGAAGAGGAGACGTAATAACTTTCATAATTATGGGGAGGGAGAAAAGTCTCTACTTGTTAATCACTGGAGCACCCTAACTTCACTGGATGCAATTAGGCTGATCAGAGATTATGCAAAGCATCCTCAGTCCAATCGATGAGATCCGAGCTAACTCCATCAGGCCGCGTCATGAGGGGCTTCCCAAGGGAGGACGCGCTGCCGGCAAGAACTGGAAATGTGCGTGCGTAGTTTGCTGGACCAGACCTATCGTATGTAACTATGACTACTGCTGTACCCACCACCATTACTACCGCCATTCCACCCTGACTGCCTGCCTGCTACTGGTCGTACTATCACTATCACTGCTGCTTTCTCATCTTTCCCCGCGCTTTCTTGCTCTTACTTTTTCTCCACGTTTGCTTGTGTGTGTGTGTATGTGTGTGAGTGGGTGGGTAGACATTTCCCACGAGAGACAAGAAAAATGTTGTGCTACAATAAACTCAGACTGCTGAGGTTTAAGGAAAAGAAAGAAAGAACGGTGAAAAGAATGAAAAAGTGTAGGAATAATAATGATGATGATGATGATAATAATAATAATGATGATGATGATGATGATGATGATGATAATAATAATAATAATAATAATAATAATAATAATAATAATAATAATAATAATAATAATGATAATAATAATAATAATAATACATCATGTTATTTTTTATTACATCAGGGTGACCGCTGTATCGCCTTGACACGAAGCAGCAAAGAAAAGTGATCAGACTTTAGCACATACGTTAGGCGAAGCTTTCATTAACTTTCGCGTTATTTACGATCAGCGCTGTGAATAGTTTGCCACAGGAATAAGAAACATGTAGATTCTTTTTTCCACATTTTCACACACACACACACACACACACACACACACACACACACACACACACACACACACAGTAAAAACTTGGGTCGTATTTTGAATATAGTGCTGTCCATCCATGCAGAGGTTTGAGCTGCATTCATGAGACGAAGAGATAAAAGAAAAGTCTGCGGTCTGAACTCATACTCATAGTAGTGAGCGGTAAAGATGTAGTGGCGCTGGGAGTGGGATTAAGTGCAGCAGATTCAGCGGTGCGGCTTCTATCGATAGTGATGAAGTGGAAGCCGTTCTGGGTAGAGCCTCTGAGGTAATTATCTTTCACGCACAAGAAATTGAGGAACGGAGTCAGTGGGGCGGTGCGGCGACACGGCTCAGTCGGGAGAGTGTCTCAATGCGTACTGATACATTTTATGAACTGAGCCACCCCTTGTTGTTGTTTTCCATTTATTTATCTCTTTTATTGATTTTTCAGGAGTTGATGCAATTGATTTGTTTTTGTTTTGTTTACTAGTCGATCGCATTTCGGGGGAATAAAATGGATCTGGGATAACATTGGACGAGACTTTACATAAAGGTAATGTGTTTAATTTTTTTTTTTTTAAACAATCTTGGACTTTTATAGGAATTTATGGGCTAATGGAGGCCACCTGATGGAGACCTCCTATCTGAAAGCCCACCCACTTGGGAACCGTTACCCAGAGTGGACGCCAAACCTCCACTCAGACCGTAATAAGAATTCGAACCCATATGCGCTCGGGGATCCCAAAGCCCCCAGAGTGCAGCGCTTCCACTGTACCATCATTATTTCAGTGGTGGCATTGGTACGCTTTGTAGACTGAGGCTTTGAATTTTTTTAGGAAATTAGTCATAATTGTGATAAACAGAATAGACATTGGGCTTCATTCAATTGATCGTATTCAACTTGAGGACACAACATTACTGAAGGTATTTCAGAATCAATATTAGTAAAGTTTATGGAGAAAACAGGTACTTGATGTATTAGCTTGTCGCGTATCCTTTATTTCTCTCATCTCATATCTAGTTTAAACTTTGATGTCTTTGTAGTGTTTCCTTTTCCTCCTCAGCCCGTGCCTATTTTTTTTTTTTTCATCCACGTGATTCTGTTACTTAATAAAAACAAACAGCTGGCGGCTCACTCACATTATATGAATATTTGACGCTTCTCAAGGGAACCCATAGCAAGATGCAAGGTTGATGTAACAATTGTGAATATACAACAAACGTTACAAATCAATATGAAACACAGTTGGTGCTCCGAGTTCTGCGAATAGCCCGTGTAAAGGAATTAGAGTGGCTATTCTGCAGGTTTTCACAATAACACGAACATGTGGTAAAAAAAAAAGGACTGAATTGTGAAAGAAAATATAGGAAAAACGCACGGGAACAAGAAAAATGTGATGGTACAAAACATGACTGACATTGCACTGCATAATGATGCATATAACACTGTATTATTATTTATTCAGTCAGCAGCGCGGAAGCATAATAAAACTGTATCCGTGTTTGGTGTTGTGTCCGGTTGACTGGAGGGAGGCTCAGCGCACTGCCCAGGCCATCCGCACAGTATGGGCCAGAAAAAAAGAAAAAAAATTAGTATGTATAAACCCTGTTGGCTCTTACGAGGTTGTGATCTAATGGAAAACAAGAAATGTAGGATGTTGTAGGTAGAGGGAGATGAGGAAACATAAGGGAGCCTAACACACAGAGACAACTGAGTATTACGCCTCTTGTTCACAAATGATTCTCTTTTCACTTGGAAAAAGTCGTGTACTTGCAGCATTCTTCGTTTTTTTGTAGTTTTTTTTTCCTATTTACAGGCAACATCACGTACACTTTTCACTCGCGTTATGTGTGATCAATTGGGAAGCATTTCGTATCCATAAGCAACACTTCATCATTTGTCCTATACTTCACGTGGTTAGTTGGAAGACACTTGGTATTACTGGTCAACATCTCATGGTTCCTGTCCTAGTGCGATGTTGTGGGCTAGAAATCGTGAAAAGGGCGGGAAATATCAAGCAATTCAGTTTGGCTTGATGTTGTACGCCATGATGTCTGGGTCCATTTGTCATCCACTCATTCATCATCACGACGGAAGGGATTGATGCCTCGGTAGTTCAGTGGGTGATGGTTCCGGGATGACTTATGCTCGTCGTTGTTCTCCATGGCACGATGTGTGATGCGCACTGCTTTGTTCATAGGAGTCACTCACTGGCAAAAGGAAGGATTAATGAAGTGTAGATACTGAATGCTGCATGTTACAACACTGGCGTTTAAATTATTGTAGACACAAGAGCACTTTCATTTCAGGAGTGATGCTAAAACAGATGTTGAAAACTTAACCATGTGCCAATATTTCACATTGCAGCACTTTCACTAAAATGGTCATGAAGAAATATCGAATATATTGGATAATTTGTAATACTGAAAAAAACACGTTAAAAATTATATTAACAATTGAAAAGTATTAAAAAGCGATTTGAAGAGAGACAATGAGTAAAAGAATCAATTTGATTAACGCAAGTGATATAAATTGTGATGAATAAATTAAATAACTAAGAATATTGTTAATTCTCTCTCTCTCTCTCTCTCTCTCTCTCTCTCTCTCTCTCTCTCTCTCTCTCTCTCTCTCTCTCTCTCTCTCTCTCTCTCTCTCTCTCTCTCATGCCGGGTTTATTCATATTAGTACAAAAATTGAATTAACTACATAACACCAGTGATATGAAACGTTATGTGCAAGAATATTAAGAACGCAAGAATTTCACCTTTACATTTAATTCCGAGTGTTTTATTCTGCATTTTCCATGTCTATCCTCTCCAATTTTTGACGATACCTGGCAAAGACTCACGCTTAACATAATAGGCGTCCATTTTACAACGTCCTCGTATCAGGTTCAGGCATTTACGACTCTTGAGGACGCAGCTTTCGTCTATTCCTTACCACTATTTATAACCTCTGATAAATTAATGCAAACCGCGGGGATAGGGATCAGAAACTGGTAAAGGGAAAGGAGTTGGTGGTGGTGGTGGAGGTGGTGGTGATGGCGGCTTAACCAAACTTCACCGGTATATATATATATTCTTTTTAGGTTCAATGGTTTTGTGTATATTTTTACCATTATTTCAGTGGTTTAACGTTTATTTCATCCGGACTTTAGTGACTTCGTTTTTATTATTTGAAATATGTTTTTTTTTATTTGTTTAATTTTTTATCATTGTTTATTGAGCTTTAGTGAATAACTGACGTACTTTGGTTTGTGGATAAATTGGTTTATTTTGAGCTGTTTTAGTGCTTCATTATTGTGGTTTAGAGGGTAATTATTTTGGGTTTTAATGGGTTAGTTTTTTTTCTATAGTTGTAATTATAAATATACACTAAAGGCTGTTGTAGGCAGGTTAGGTTAGGCTAGTTGTGGCTTTTGTGCTTCTTTCGTGTGACTCGTCCTTAATTGTTGCTTTACTCCTATTTTTTTTTTATCTGTATTTATTTGTTTGTATTCTTATCTTTTTTATTTTATCTATTTTTATTTATATATTTGTTTATTTATTTATTTTTTGTGTGTATTGCTTATTTTTTTATATTTAAGTGCTTCATTGTTGCGATTTTGGCGCTTCGTTCACGTGGCTTCAGTGTTTTTCTTGGTTCTTGTTTTAATATTTCATTGTTTTGGTCTTGATATTGAATTCCCGTGGCCTGAGAGGTGCAGTGCTTCATTTTGGCCTGGAATAGAATGACACTGAATTATTCGTAGTAGTGATATTAAAAATGAATTAATAGAAAGAACAAAAACAATTTCAATAGCAAAATAACTGATACGTATAAGCAGTTTTTGCCTTCCATTCTTTACATCTTTGCCTGGACTCCTTACCTTCAAAAATAGTGTGTGGTGTTGGCAAGGATTTGTAAAGCCTTGCGAGGTAGTGGATGACTGCTAATACCCAGGTGATTACAGATTAATGCTAATATGAGTAAGATTATATACTGGCTTCTGGCGGTGATCACGTTACCAGCTTATTACTGTTGCTGAGAAATATGGCTCTTTATTATAATCACAGACTTTCTTTATGAGACTGCACTGATTTGCGTGTGGGATAGTATCATTTCATACGGTTCAGAAGGAGGGATTGTTATGCATCCACTTTCTTCTATTTTTCTTTTTTAATTACAGGATTTATTGTTTCGTGAATAAGTGTTTTTTTTTTCTTTTGCTGATCGGAAACTACTTATGGTATCCCGTTTCTTGTTTCGTAAGAAGATTTATATACATGTACATACTCATGTTTTATTAGACAGGTTTTCTTTTTATTCTAATGAGAATCATCTTGTATATCTATCGGAAAAAAATAATATTTGTGGTAATTTGTGTTTACAGGGGCAGTGGTTTCATGCAGGTTCCTTTATATTTTCTTGTTCTTAGGCTTCACTCGATTATGGCGCCGATGTACACATGTTAGCCAAGCAAACAAACAACAAACCAAGCAAGCCAGCAAACAAACAAACAAGCAAGCAAGCAAGCATCCCGTCACGTACACTCCTTCCTCCAAATCATGCACTGCTGGAAACTGTCATGACTCAGAGCCATAACACCCGCCACACGTCACGGCAGCTGATCGATCCTTGCCAGACTTGACCGTAAAGGCAAACATCCATCAAACCTGTCGCTGCCACCACGAGGACTGAAGCCAACCAGGGACGCAACGACGCGGCCGTCCTCCTACACTCACGCCTGCAAATATCTAAATTGAAAAATTCGAATGAAACACTTGTCTCTAACTTGACTAACTTGACACTTTACGAACAAAGAAAACTTGGTCTACAGGAGAAAAACTGAAAATATATTGTAAAAGTCAAGTGAAATGCATATTTCACTGATGATTCTTGTATTTCGTATATCAACATGGAATGATTGACCAAGAAAAGTTTTGGAGAATGTTTTATTGAATAGAATACCGCTAGGTGTTTCAGGAATCACTGGAAAGTTTGATTGTAACGTAAGGAATTCTGACAAGCCACTACGTTAAATATGATATCAGTTTTTTTGTGAACTATTGGAAAGTTTGAAGAAGAACGGAGGAACTGGGTTGAATAAGACATTTATTTTGTGAACTATTGGAAAATTTGAAGAAGAACTGGGTTGAATAAGACATTTATTTTGTGAACAGGAACATGATTGCCAAAAGAGGAGGTGTATGACTGACAGTGTGCTGAATAAAAGCATTCCTCTCTTTGCGAACAAGGTTAGTTGGATCTTGCTGAGGGGAACTGTAGTGCGCTGAATCAAGTTTTGTCATGTCATAGCGTTGTATTTCATCATATTGGAGAGTAATGAAGTCGATCTCACATGGCAGCACACAAGGCGGCTGGCTGTCCTGTTCTCGTTTTCCTCCAGTAAGCAAAATAGCATACAAACTTTGAACTTTATACTCCCTAATGAAATGGTGAGAACAGGTGTGTAACGTGTAGGAACAAAAACACGAAACAAGCCGCTGCGTTTAAAATAACCATTGGCCACCGCTGAAATATTTGAACCTTTCTTTCCCCCCCCCCCCCCCGTCCCTTCCTACACGCACCCTAACCCCGCCACGGCTGCCTCGTGCCCCTGGACCCTCAGCTCGCTCCTCCCTCCCCTCCCCCGCCCCTCCCTGACCATCGCGTGCGTGTTGCTCGTCACACGGTAGATGTCTGTAATTCGCAATACTTCATCACAGATTGCACTGTTGCGCCCATGATTATATATAACTGCAATTTCTGAAAAATCAATAGGAAGGTTACTTTGATTCTCTCTCTCTCTCTCTCTCTCTCTCTCTCTCTCTCTCTCTCTCTCTCTCTCTCTCTCTCTCTCATGTAAGGAGAGATGGTCATATAGATTGTCAATGTATGGTTTAATGCTTATTTGAGGAACCTTCGCCTGTAGTATCTTAAATTTCTTCCTTTATATCATTACTTAAGCATATCACAACACTCAACAGGGCCAGTGTTTCTGGTGCTCCTCCTTCGTTCTTTGTCTTCATATGGGCTTATTGGGATTGTTGTAGTTTATTGCTGTTGTTCGTTACTGTTATTGAATTTCTGCATGTCCAAGGAAGGATGCGATATGTCATGGCTAGTGACGGTGTGTGTGTGTGTGTGTGTGTGTGTGTGTGTGTTTTGAAAGAATAAGGAACGTCTCAGGTATCAAATTTGTGTACTCGTTTTTGTATCTCCTTTTTTAGAATGTGTCATATTGCTGTTTTCCCATGTTTGGTGCTCCTCACCGGGTTAGTAAACAGGGAAAAGTTAACTAATAAATAAATAAAATAACTAGGAATTTCGTATTTTCTTTGCTTTTTCCACAAATTCCATGTTTTTTTTATCCAGAAGTTATGGAGTTTTCTTGCTTTTTTCGTTTTCTCTCTTCCTCGACATTTGTGATTTTTTTTGTTTGAAATATAAATAACTTCATCCTTTAACAATGGTTTTAATATCAGTGCATTTTTTTCTTATCTATTTTTGTGCCCTCGATCCTTTCATTCTCTAACACGTAAGAAAAGAAGAAGAAAAGACCATTGCTCGACTTGATATTTCTTCTTGACTTCCAAGTTTCATATCTTTTTTTCCCATGCACAAATTAGGAACTAGATGAAAATATTTTTTCTTGGATGTTTCGACACGTGTAAATTTGGGTTTGAAATTTTCTTCCGAGTTGTCAGGAAGGTGAGAATTCTTTGCTCTTGCGAATTCCTCTGCGGTTAGATGTGTCGCGTGAGAAAGGAATAAACTTTGACCTTCGAGAAGAAATAATTCTACATCTGTCTGATATTTTCTCTCAACTTTTTTCACGTCATCGTCATTTTCAACACTTTTGCTGATAATGAAGGAAATTTACATGAGCAACGATGAGCAAATCATAGCTCATGCACTAGAAAAAAAAGGCTAACTACAGACTCAATAACTTTTGCTTTGTTATCTTCCAAATTTATGATTTCAACTTTAACAAGATGTTTTTATCGATAAAGTTTTAAAGCTGCAGAAGGTGAAGGTGGGGAGAGTTCAGCTCACTAACGCGTTTTCTTCCAATTTCAAACATGAATGTGACACAGGACTGCGTTGCGTTACATTGCATTGCGGGAGTGTTGTCTTTCTAACGACACTTCGTGGCATTCAATCTTAGGTACGTCGTTTTTTTAATGTATTTTTTTCTTTTCTTTAATCTTTCGAAGTTTATACTTATAAAGTAAATACTAACATCACTGCATTGGGCCTTCATTGGCTATACGAGAGAGAGAGAGAGAGAGAGAGAGAGAGAGAGAGAGAGAGAGAGAGAGAGAGAGAGAGAGAGAGAGAGAGAGAGAGAGAATAGATA
>JAHFWG010000383.1:48293-50066 GCA_020233015.1 Callinectes sapidus | reverse complement strand
TAGGAAGAGAAAGAGGAGGAAGAGGAGGAGGAGGAAGATTATGACAGAAATAGGTGTATGTGAAGCTGGAAGGGAAGGAGGATTAGAATTACGAGGAGGAGGAGGAGGAGGAGGAGGAGGAGGAATCTCATATTGCAGTAGAAAATTTGATCTATTTCTGCATCATTCTGGAATCTTCATCTGATTTCTGTTTACTGGTTCCCAAGGTCAATGGAGAAGATCTCATCTCTCTCTCTCTCTCTCTCTCTCTCTCTCTCTCTCTCTCTCTCTCTCTCTCTCTCTCTCTCTCTCTCTCTCGCCCTCTTTTCCAGTGTTAGCTTAGTATCTTCTATCATTATTTGCTGGCGCGGGAACTCTTGCCCACTTAATGACCCTTCTATTTGGAAACTAATATCTGTGAAGTAGTCTCTGGTATTCAGTGTCTCTCTTGAGGTTAACAGATGCTGCTTTTTATTCCTCAACTGTCCGGGTGGCTGCTGCTGCTGCTGCTGCTGTTGTCACCCACTCACTCATGCCACCTGATGCCTTGTCCATTTTATTGAAGTTTTTGAAGTCGTGTGTATGTGTGTTTGTGTGTGTTTGTGTACATTGTCGCCTGCAAAAGTAATCTTGACACCTCACCTCGACAGACAGGAAAACTTTATATGTTCGGAGATTAAAGAGAGAGAGAGAGAGAGAGAGAGAGAGAGAGAGAGAGAGAGAGAGAGAGAGAGAGAGAGAGAGAGAGAGAGAGAGAGAGAGAGAGAGAGAGAGCGCAATAGAAACAGACCATCTAGATTCACTCCCTGATCTATTCCATACGAGTCCCGGCTGAGTGGTCACAATAATACGACTCTGTTAACTAGTTCTATAAGATGAAAAAAAAGAGTAAATAATAAATAAAAAAGAATAAATAAATGCAACATCCAAAGTTTTAAACATCGTCATTACGTCTGTTGTTTTGCTAAGTTTGAATTTTGTTAAGCTGGAGAAAGCAAAACAATGAAATCACATAACTACTCGTATTTACAGTATTGACCCATAAATTCAGAACTCCTTTTAACGATTCAAAATTTCTCGACATGCTCATTTTTAGTCATCCCTTCAAAAAAAGAAAAGAAAAATATAGGTCGTTTAGCGAAATTGACAGGAAACGAAGCATTAAAAAAAACTTCAGCTATATTTCAATGGTATAAACGTCAGTAATTACTATAACAAGAAACACTATATTACAACGGAATGGTTTGGAGGTGCGTCATCACAGGCGGGCACAACAACTGAGGCCATTAGTCACAAGTGAATAATGTTCCCAGCCATCTTGGGAAGAGATCGAGAAGTTGTGGCGCGTGTACACTGTGTAGGTCAGCGTCTCACTGGCACCTTCCTGGAAAACCACGAAAATATAAACTATGTGTGGAGCTGTACGTGACAAACTATTATTCTGGAAATTAGTGTGTAGCCGAGAAGGAGAAGCGTGACTATCGGTGTACAGCAGGAGGACAGACTTTTCATTTGCACCAGACGTAAGGGAGGGGTGAGGCGAGGCAAGGGTGAGGGAGAGAGAGGGAGCTAGAGGGAGAGGGAGTGCAACGCGACCCCATCCCTTCCTCACTATGTACTGCTTCTCGGGCTTCACCTTTGCTCTATCATGAAGCAGAGGCAGGTGCATGATTTGTGTTGCACTTGCATGTTTTATGGCCGTCATGCTTGAAGAGTGTGAAGAGAAATACGGTCTCAAAGCCATTGCAATAGTACAGGCTTTGTGCACCACACAGGAGGTATTATAGTTATTAG
>JAHFWG010000383.1:38293-45793 GCA_020233015.1 Callinectes sapidus | reverse complement strand
ACCTGGTTTGGTTAGATTAAGTTTGATGTAGTTAAGTTTGGAAAAAAATTAGGTTAGTTAAGTTAGTTTTGGTTTTGGTTAAGTTAGGATGGGCTAAGTTGCCGAAGCCCAGGATTAATGAGTTCATGGTTGAGTTTCACGGGTATACTGTATAGCACTGTTGAACTTTGATGAAATAACGACACACAGGCTTACCTATTTTCATTTCATTCACTTACAGTATTAAAGTATCGTCTTGTGGTTTCCTTAATTCTTCAATAGTTAAGACATCGCTCAGTAGATGGGGAAGTTGATAAAAGAAAGTCTGATGGATCTAGTTACATTTTATTCCTGGAAAGTGTTCACAGTGGCAATTGTTGATGAAAAAGAAAAAAAAACAACAACCGTCGCAAATAACTGATCAAAGATTCATGCTTCAAAAAACGCAAGTGCGATATCTAATTGGAAACTCAAAAAAGGAGAGGAAAAACTTGAATATTCGCATTGACACGCACACCCACCCACATACCCGCCCATGTGCATGTACACACCCCTCTCCAGGCACGCACACGCTCTCCCTCACTCCCCCCATCCGCTCAGTCAGCACCACCCACACCACCCATCCACTCCCCAACACACACACACACACACACACACACACACACACACACATACATCCCGCTCATCTACTCATTTTTCTAGTATCCAGTAAAACACACTTTTGATTACGCTCGGGCAGAAACACACACACACACACACACACACACACACACACACACACACACACACACACACACACACACACACACACACAGAGAGAGAGAGAGAGAGAGAGAGAGAGAGAGAGAGAGAGAGAGAGAGAGAGAGTAGAGAGTAGAGAGTGAGTGTAGCCATTCATTATAAGGCGGTATAGAGAGTGAGTGGCGTGTGGTGAGTGGCTGGGTGGGTGGATGAACGTCAAGGAGGGGTGGAAGCAGTACTCATAGGAGGAAGCCGTGCCACCTGCATCGATTACCGTGACACACAATGAACACTGAGGGCAATATAGCGTACTTGTATGTATACCCTGCCTGATTGGAGGACACTGTGGCACGGGGTGAGATTACGAGGCGACCCACAGATGCACGAGACATTAAACCTCGGCGATGCTTACCGTGAGTGTTTTATTTATTTATTTATTTATTTATTTATATATTTATTTATTTATTATTTTATTTATTTATTATTTATTTACTTATTTATTTATTTTATTTATTTTGTGAGTGTGTGTTACGATTCTAAGTATTGTCATGAGTTGGGTTCGTCCGTTTAGCAATAGTAATAAAACAGAACCGAGGATCGAGGAAGTGGAGGAAGAATGGATAGGTAATAAATGGAGTTTTAGGAAAATGTCACGGGGTGTTTTATAGTAGAGATTATTTTTATTGTTTAATTCTTTGTTGAGTATTTGATGACACACCACAACTTCAGTTTTATTCTTGTGCTTTCTTTTATGATTTTGTTGTGGAAGTTTTCGTCAAGGGAAGTTTATATGATACTACGCCAACGTTTTTTTTATTGTTTCATCTTCGGTTCTCTTCGTCTGTTTCATGCCACGCCGCCGCTTAACGTGTGCTATCATGTTTCTTTGCATGGCTTGTACATAGAAGTTTGTCCTTTTTGGAATTTTTGAAAGGTTATATGATAGTGAATATGTATTTTTCTTTGTTTCTGTGTCCGCCCACGTCACTGCCAAATGTGCCTCTTGATTTATTTTTTGTATGTTTTGTTTATATTTTTGTTCTGAATTCTGTTCTTTCCATTTACATATATATATATATTTTTTATTTTGAATTATTTTCGTTGATAGAAATATATTTCTGAAAAATGAATTTTGAAATAGAAGAAGAGTGTTTTTTCTACTGATATATATCGCTGCCTCACTTATCATTTGTGTTCATGGGTCTCAAAATACTTTTATATGTAAAAATCTATAAATTAAGTATTCTGACTATATAGCATTGCTGCTTAGCTTGTGTAACCACAGACATTTCGTAGCACTAATATAGTTATTTTACAGTCACTACACCTGTTGAACTATTTTTGATATTAATTGCATATATCAATCATACTATTTTATTTCTAACATAGCATTGTGATACATTTGAAAAGACCAATAGAAATCAGAGTTAAAGGTAAGATTATGAGGCTCACAAACATGCATTTACTTCTATCGGATATGTATTTGAGTTTAGTATGCAATTGTTAGGTATTGTGGGGGTAATGGTGCACTGGTTCCTCTTTCATTAACGTTCATCACCCACGTCTCCTGTTTCTCATGTTTCCTACGACACATCTATCGATATTTACTGGTAAGCCTTGTGATCCCTGCGTGAGTGGTGTGTGTTATGATAGGGCTCAAATAGTGATGGTGTGGCCACTTCAACATGATACTGTGCGTGCGTGTACGTCTGTTTCGTGTGTGTATGTGTGTGTGTGTGTGTGTGTGTGTGTGTGTGTGTGTGTGTGTGTGTGTGTGTGTGTGTGTGTGTGTGTGTGTGTGTGTGTGTGTGTGTGTGTTTCTTCCTTTGTCTTTGTTTTGTGAACGGCTCACTGATTTGTGACTTCTTCGTAATGTTTAAGTTAGCGGACGATCATTACTTTCAATTCAGAAAATTATTGAGTGCAATGACACTACATAATGCAGGATCGCGTGCTATTGGAATGCAGTGACAAAGAAGTAAGCGTGCTCACGCATGCGCTCTCTCTCTCTCTCTCTCTCTCTCTCTCTCTCTCTCTCTCTCTCTCTCTCTCTCTCTCTCTCTCTCTCTCTCTCTCTCTCTCTCACACACACACACACACAGTTAATCAAAGAATGTAGATAAGAAGCAATAAAAAAATTGTTGAGAAATTGACCATACAAATTACGGCTAGTTCTTTTTATGATCACCGAATAATTTTCATTTGTAGATAATATTTTTGCTCTGCACCAGCATTACTCCAAATAGTTTTATGCTGAAGATCTATTTATCATTTTCTTCAATGCTAAGTAGTGTGAAAATGCTTCTTAATCATAGTTAAAGTATTTTCATATATAGTAGATAAAAGTCGTTACTGTCTTGCATATTACAAACATATTTCATACTTTCTTTTTGACATTATCAAATGACGAAACAATATAGAGACATGATACTTAACTCGTATCAAGATCAGATTAGACAGTGTAGTTTATTGCAAGGAACTTGAAGATCAACAGATTAGGTGCTACAAGGACTGTCACATATGGTATTGTACTTTTCCTTTCTCCCTACAATACTCGTGTTATATGTTAAGTACCCGTAGGTGAAGGAAGCTTAGCACCCTTCTCCACGTAACCATTCACTCACTGATAATTACTTCGCTCCACACCAGGTTTTTGTTTATTAATTCATCAATTGATTTATGTATTTGTGTATGCTATAGTGTTTTAAGTGAGCTGTTCGTAGTGGTGGTGATGGTGGTGGTGGTGGTGGTGGTGGCTGGGCGACGGTAGGGGTAATTCATGGGAAGGTTTAAAGGGAAAGTAAGGAAGGTCTCTGCTGGCCTGGGTGGACCTAAGTGATGGGGTAGTTGCCTGCGCATCCTGACCTCTTCCCAAGTTTACTGTGTGTGTGTGTGTGTGTGTGTGTGTGTGTGTGTGTCCGTTTATTTCCCTCCCCTCCCCTCCTCTCTTCTCGTCTCGTCTCGTCTCGTCTCGTCTAGTTTCGTATCCCTAAGGAAGGATTACTGATTAAACTAAATTCATACGGTATTCAAGGTGACGTGTTACGATGAATGAAAAACTGGATGAACAACAACAATAAACAAAGAGTAGTTATTAATAGAATGGAATAGCACTCAAGTTAACTAACGTAACCAGTGAAGTGCCTCGGAGCTCAGTCTTAGGATCTCTTCTTTCCCTGATGTATATAAACGGCATAGATGAGAGGATGTCACCGGTATAATATTCAACTTTACCGATGGCGCTAACATTTTCTAATTTTATATTCTGTAATGGGTAAGTAAGGAAAATAAGAGTGAGAAATCTAGATAGGTTGTCAGGGTGGGAGCAAACCTAGCAAATTGATTTTAACGCAGATGAGTGTAAAATGCTACGCATAGGTCATTGAAACGAGAAAACTTATTCCATTTTCTACGGTACTCTACTCAAAATTGTAGACGGCAAAATCGACTACGGAGTTAAAAATAACACATAGCCAACGGTGTTCAGAAGACGTATAGAAAGCGAGTAAAATAATTGGCCTAATTGGAAGATCTTTTGAATTTCCTACAAAATTTCCTAAGGCTACAATCCTTCTATCGTATAACTTTTTGGTCCGTTCCCTTTTGGAATATTGCGTTCAACCATAGTCCCTTTATTGCCAAAAAGACTTCCATCAGAGTAAGAAACGATACCATCCATAAGAAGCAGATCATACGAAGAGTGTCTTGAAAAGAATAAATTCATTCTCATTAGCACATAGAGGACTAAGAGGTGACTTAATACTATTAATACATCATTAGAGGCATTGATAACATGGACTGTAGTAAATATTTCACGTTAGATTTTTTTTTTTCAAATTACATGAGAGAAAATGGTCGTAAAATCATTGGCAAATGCCAAATTGTCTTTTCACTGTCTAAATAATCTATGGAATGGGCTTCCCGAGACGTGATAGACTGCAACACCATAGACATTTCAAACACAGTCTTGACAAATATTTTGCCTCTAATGCTCGGGCAAACATAGTTTGTTCATTAGACTAACTAATTAACCTCCAGGACTAGTTTTGTTCTGGCCAGTTCTGGTCTGAACCAGTTCAGGTGGTGCTGTGAACTTACGTTAAAGCTATTTGTGAAGTCGATGAACTCAAGGGGGCAGTCACAACCTGCCCTCTAATGACAACTCTCCTCCTTCACACAAGATTGCATGCACTTGCTATACACACACACACACACACACACACACACACACACACACACACACACACACACACACACACACACACACACACACACACACACACACACACACACACACACACACACACACACACACACGCACACCCACACACACACACACACACACACACACACACACACACACACACACACACACACACACACACACACACACACACACACACACACACACACACACACACACACACACACACCTTTCACTTAAAATTAAAAAATGGTGACTCCAACACAAGGCTTTGAGTCTCCTTTTGGGGAGGGGACCATAAATGTCCTCAGCTCGGACTGCTCTCGGTATCGACCATAAATGTCTTGGTAACCGTCCCCCCCCCCACTCCGCCAACTTTTCTTCATTAACGTCCTCTAATTTTCAAACTACAGAACACCACCTCTCCTCTCCTAAATCTCATCTTCTTTTCCTCGCTGAAACACAGGTGTCTGAGGCAACTGATAGCAGCCATTTTTCTTTTTACTCCTACTTTCTTTATCCTCATTTTAGTTCCAAGGTGGATGTTCCGCCTATATGCGCAACGACTTGCTCTCGTACAAAAGCTTTTGAACCTTCCCAGTTTTTCACCATTTGGCTTTGACCGTAAGGTTGATATCTAACTAAATTTATCTATACTGCCTACATCTCCCCTAACTCCTTTGACTAAGATAGTATTTGACTTCTTAACTTCTAAAATGGAGCATATTTGAGTGGGTTAACAGTGGTGTTCCTCAGCGTTCTGTCTTGTCATCCATTCTTTATTATTCATTAATGACCATCTAAACCAAACTTCTTGCTCTATTCATTCCTTCGCTGATGATACCACCCTATACTTTTCCACCTCTTTTTAGAGACGACCACCCTTTAAAAGTTAACAGATCAAGCAGGGACGTCACAGAAAGGCTTACTTCTGATATCTTTAAAATTTCTAACTGGGACAAAGAACAATTAGCAGTGTTCAATGCCTCAGAAACTCAATTTCTCCATCTATCAACTCAACACAGCCTTCCAGACAGCTGTCTCTTCTTTTTCAATGACACCCAAATTTCCCCTTCTTCTACAATGAATATCCGCTGCCTCTATTATTTATAATCTAAATTGGAACTTCACAGCTCATCTCTCCCTAAAACAGCTTCCATAAAGTTAAACGTTGTGAGGCGTCACCGCCAGTTTTTTCTCACTTCCCCAACAGCTAACTTTTGTTAACTCTTTGTCCGCCCATGTATGGAATACTCTTCGCATGTATGGCGGGTTCCACTCACACAGACTTATTAGATAGGATGGAAACAAAAGCTTTTCGTGTCGTCATCTCCTCTTCTCTGACTGATTTTTTTCTGCTCCTCTCTCACCACCAAAATATTGCTTCTCTTTCTATTTTCTGATGCTTCCCCTCTTCCTGCGGCCTCGCTGCACAAGGCTTTCTTCCTCTCACCCTTATTCTTTCCAACTCCCAGTCATTCATATCTTACTCTGGTAAACTCTGGAACTCCCTACCTGCTTCTATATTTCCTACTTCCTATGACTCGACTTCATTCAAAAGGGAGGTTTCAACACATCTATCCCTGACTTTCGGCTAATTCTTTGGAAACTATTTAGCTTTTTATTTTCACTCCTTTTGTTGCTCCTGGCCAGCTTTCCCCTCTTACATAAAAAAACCCATCTGGAATTCTTTACATGCTTCAGTGTTCCTATCTTCTTAAGACTTGTCCTCATTTAAGAGGGAGATTTCAAGACATTTATTGCTTTTTTACTAACTCGCAAACATGCAAGGGGATTGAAAAATAAGTGGGCATTTTTTCCGTTTTATGTTGCCCATGGTCAGCTTTCCCTTGTAAATAGAAAAGAGGAACCGGAACAATCTGATTTCATGTATCTTTATTCTTTCTTATGAAATTTCCTGCCGATTTTTTTTTCTTTCTCTAAAGCCTAAAGACATTCTTCCGACCTATTTTCCTTTACGGCCTATGCTGGAGGGAGTGGAGGGTGGGGAGAGAGCCTTCTGCTTTGTTGTCATTTATGTAGTTCTAATCAGGGCGCCGAGGACTGCAAGGTCTTTTGTAGCCTATTTTTCTACTTAACACACACACACACACACACACACACACACACACACACACACACACACACACACACACACACACACACACACACACACACACTCTCTCTCTCTCTCTCTCTCTCTCTCTCTCTCTCTCTCTCTCTCTCTCTCTCTCCCTCCCCTATATAGGCACAACCCTGCATATACCTCGGCATTCAGCAAACAGGGGAGTAAGGTCTGTCAAAAAGATATCCCCTCTGTGCCTGGTGCCTTCCATCTCACTTATTGTCAAGTGCAGTAATAGCGTGCCCCTCCCTAGTGGCCTTGCCCCTTTTGCGCTGCTGCTCCCTCTGCTTTTTCACGGGGGAACATCAGGACCTCATGAAATAAATTGGCGTGTGTCTATTTTTGCAATTCTCGCTCCATCTTTTTACGGGGAACATTAATCCGACTCTCTCTCTCTCTCTCTCTCTCTCTCTCTCTCTCTCTCTCTCTCTCTCTCTCTCTCTCTCTCTCT
>JAHFWG010000383.1:14981-33609 GCA_020233015.1 Callinectes sapidus | reverse complement strand
TCTCTCTCTCTCTCTCTCTCTCTCTCTCTCTCTCTCTCTCTCTCTCTCTCTCTCTCTCTCTCTCTCTCTCTCTCTCTCTCTTTCTCGCATTTCCTGTTTGCTCATTTCCCTCTCCTTTCACTTCTCTTACCCACCAATATTTCGCTGCCTCACTTCCCCTTTCTCCTGTTTCCTCTTCCTCTCATCTCTTTTTCCCTTTTTTTAATTATTTTCCTCCCATTTTCCATACTCTTTAACTTAACCTACGTTTGTCTTACACCCTATCCACTTTCCCTCACCTTCTTACAAACTATCTTTTCTCTATAGTATATGTAAAATTTTTCTTCTCCCTCCCCCCCCTTGAATGCGATTTTAAACAGCACAGTTCCAGGTGAATAATGGTGAATGGCGGAAATGTTTATATTGGGTTGGTGTTGGGGGCGAGCGAGAGCGGCGCGCCACTGGGCATAACGGACGCATTTTAATTATCTATATTCTATGCGTTCATTAGTTAATAAGGCAGAGCAGAGAGCGGCGCAGCACTGGACCCCGCAACGCGACGCACCGAGATGCCAAATTATGTATCGGGACCGTGTATCCGCTAATTATATCTAGTGAAATGCAGCGGCGAATAGTAATAATGCCTCCTCTCCCCTAATTAGCGCCACGTTTTCATTTCAGAGAGAGAGAGAGAGAGAGAGAGAGAGAGAGAGAGAGAGAGAGAGAGAGAGAGAGAGTGTTCCCTACTCCGACTCTCCCGCTTTCCCACCTAAAAAGAAAGAAAGAGAGAAAGAGAGAGAGAAAAAAAAAATGGTGTGCTGATGCGTAACTCTATTTTTGCGACTTTGGCGGTGCAATTAACCTGTAATTAGCGCGTCAGGTAAGCAGAGGTATTTCAATATGTGATGAATACATTTAATTTCACGTGCTGGTCTGTATGTGTGTCTATGTATTGGGTGGATGATTTGCTTTCGAAAATTGATACCGGGATGTGTATTTTGCATTCCAGGCCAGAGAGAGAGAGAGAGAGAGAGAGAGAGAGAGAGAGAGAGAGAGAGAGAGAGAGAGAGACATGGCTGGGAAATTACAGGCGCAAAGTGAAAACTGGTAGCGTAAGTGAACCCTCCTCAGAGATCTAGAGAAGGAATGAGAGCTGAGGGAGTGTGGGTAACTGGAGAATACAGTACAGGAAGCGGGTGACAGTCAAGCTACGAGTGTGTGATGGTGGCGGAGAGTGGCGGGAATAAATGTGCATGTGGTGAAGTGTTGTGTTTGCAAGTAGTTTTGTTGACACGAAGTAGAAAAATAACAAAAGGTATAATAGTTGAGCCGGTTGACTACTAGATTAATTTTTGCGCTGTCCGTGCCTTCCTCATCCTGTTTTTTTGGGTGTGAGTTGGTGGGTGGACTGGATACAACACTGCCAAACGCGTCGACGCCTCGTGCAGATTCCATTTAACAGGTTCTAGTGGAGGTTAATGAGGTTTTCAGGGGTGACTTTATTATTATGGTTGATCAAGTATGTCTCATCATCAGTGATAGCAAATATCGTAAGGGTTGTGACTATTCTCTTTAAAAAATAGTTGTGATGAAAGAAAACACTGTATAAATGAAGGCAAATGTGTACAGTGAGTGGTAGGGAAACGCAAAGAGAGGCAAGGTACTGAATTCCCTAATGTTTCGAATTAGTTCATTCTATCTGAAGATGGTTTTGTAATGGAAGCGTTAGGGCATAAAGTGTCTTGCTTTATATTATGTTTACCTACCACTCACTTTACACAGAGAACAAAGCGTCTGGTTGAATACTTCTCGTGTTTGTTCTTCATGGAGAAAAGTGATGAAAAACAGAATAGATTACTGTACCCGTGTCTCATTTTCATTATTTTGCGCTCTCTTTGCTAATCATTATAGTTCCCCAGAAGTATTCATATATATAATATCATGAGCTGCTGCTTTTCTCGCTTGGTGACACATAAAATCAATTAGCTTTTTGGTTCAAATTTTATTGTTTTTTTTAAAGATGATTAGTTTTCCGTTCTTTGAACTCCGTCATTTGACCACCTGAATTTGAATGATTATAATGTAGTTTCTCTCTCTCTCTCTCTCTCTCTCTCTCTCTCTCTCTCTCTCTCTCTCTCTCTCTCTCTCTCTCTCTCTCTCTCTCTCTCTCTCTCTCTCGTCTCTCTCTCTCTCTCTCTCTCTCTCTCTCTCTCTCTCTCTCTCTCTCTCTCTCTCTCTCTCTCTCTCTCTCTCTCTCTCTCGATAACAGAATGATTTATTATGATCAATTTCATATCTACAAAGTTGATTACTTATTCACTCCGAACCAGGTCACCCAACCACCTGAACTCGTGTTTTTAGAAGGGAAGCCTTGTCCAGCGGTGAATCATAGAGGCTGGTGAGGTTGGTGATATATTCGTGAAATTCTTAATGCACTTTAATTCCTCTTCTCTTAATATTGGTGTGCTTTTTACAAGTTAAATACTCTTGTGGTAGATATAGTGTCTAAAAACGTTTAACTTGTATTGTGAGTCTTTTCGATCAGAAGGTATTGGAATGTTTATTGTATCTGTGGTATTCCCTTTTGAAGTGGCGCTTTAATTAAGGGAACTGCTGGGAGCACTAGCACTGGTGGTACTATTACTGGCACTGGTACACCCCTGCAGTGTATTAGTGTATACAATGGTGCCATGGGGTGAAAAATCTCGGTTATGATGGCTGCTGCTGCTGCTGCTGCTACTGCTGAATTATTAATATTGAGTTAGTTCCGCTTAACCGTCCCTTTCCCATCAATTGATATGGCTGTGTCCAAGTAAACTCTATTCAAGTAAACTCTATTCCAGTAAACTCTATTCTAGTACATTGATTACGACTCTCCCTTTGATAACCTGCTGGCATACATATTAAATGAAGAGTGTTCAGAAGGGGCAGTTATATTGGACCAAATCTTGTAGGATGTTCGTAGGAAAATGTACCATAGGGTAAGATACGGAATATAAATAGAAAACAAAATATATAAGGGAAACTACAATGAGTTGAATAGGGAATGTCTTTTTTCTTGTAATATTAAGCGTTATTACGAATCATAGCATATCTCGGTGAACATCAAACAATTATTATGGAACGCAGAACTTACATGCCCCATTGACCTCACCAATGACCGCCACTGAATATGTTATTGAAAAGAAAGGAGGAAGCGGCACCAACTTCTTCCATGTCTGAGTATTGCATGACGATCTCCAAACCTGAACAAAGACAAAGTGGCTCGGTATTGTTGGAAGGTTAATACTGGCAAGACAACTGATCATTCCTCCACATTGTATTGCTGCTTCGCTACACTGGCAACGCTCGGAAAAAAGAAGAAGTTTTGTTTATTTCTTTTCTGGTCAGTGTTAGAGGTGTTTGTTAGAGGCTTTGACATATATTTCATTATACATACATTCAGCACTGGGGAAAAGAATAACTGCAGTATGTGGAGGAGTTTGAATGACCTTTGTCTGAAATATCCACTACATTTTACAACTAGTTTATTGAAAAAGGATCCACATGGACTGCAACATATGGCGAAGATCAGAACCAAAATACGTACAGTCATTCCACTAAGCCACGAATCTTTCACTATAAATCCTCCTAAACCTGTCCTTACTCTATTCAGGATTATGGAAGACGTATGCGGTAAGGCACACTGGAGTAAATCTTATAACTTAACCTTAGGGATATGAATGTGGTCACTTGTACGATAGACGGCCTGTGTGGGCTGACGATGGCGCGGAATGCTGGTGTGGCCAAGTCAGCCCATCTGTCACCGGGAAATTCGATCACGAGCTGAAAAGTCCATTTACATTTGAGTTACGCCCAGATTATTTGCATGTTATCAACCTTTACTCACGAGAGACGTCATCTAATGGAATTGTGTCACGCGCTGTCCTGGGAGGAGGTCGTTTTGTTACGTATCGCTTGGCGTGTATCGTAAGTTCCCCTTGAATTTTCCTCACGAATTTTTCTGTCCATGAGGTGTTTCTCTCCAATAATATTTTTTCACGAGAGATTTGCTAAAAGTGTTTAAAGATATGACAGGAATGAACCAAATCGTTATTTTCCATTGTTTTATTTTTTGCTACTTTATCCTATGCTATGTTATACTATGTCACGTTGTCTTAGGTCACGTTATGTAAGATTAGAAGAATTTATTGGACTAATTGTTGGGAAGGCGAGATTTACATGCAAGGATATTGGAACTCATCTAGACGCATCATCACTTTACCCACACGTTACATTAGACAAGGAGAAATTTTTAAGCTGTAGTTCATATTCTCAAAATTCTCGGCGTCTGATCCTTATAACATTTTATCAAGCTGTTGTATGGAGTTATTGCTGCGATCAAATTACGATTCCATTTTCTAGTGATGAATTAAAAACGATTCTGCTCTATCACCATAAAAAAAAATAAAAGAGATGTGATTAATCGTCTTTATGGCTTTCAACAATAATAATCTAATGAGAAAAGAAAAAAATACTTACTTTAATAGCCATTCTTGTGTCCTGACCTGTTTCGAGTGTGCTAAATGTTGTGAATGAATGAGACAGACGAGTGACGGTAAATCAGACTCCATAAAACAAGTGATATACGCCACGAGAGAATCACAGCAAGGGAATGCACGTACGTAGGTGTGTGTGTGTGTAGTGCATAGCGACCGAGCGATTGAGTGTATGGCGTGTAAAGAACGCTGTGTTTGGTGGTGGGTCGGGATTGGCATTGATTGCATGACCTTTGTTGAGAGGAAGCCATGCATGCAAAGCTCTTAAACTTTATCATATACACCCACATTCGCAGAGAGAGAGAGAGAGAGAGAGAGAGAGAGAGAGAGAGAGAGAGAGAGAGAGAGAGAGAGAGAATGATACTATATAGATTCAAGCCACACACACACACACACACACACCTCATGGCTCCCACCAGAGGGTACGGTTACAGTCCGAAGCCTGTAGGAGTATTCTGTTGGTTTCCCCGCATCTTTTTCAGCAAATGACGGTACCAACACACAATGCCACATTCCAATATACACTCCGTTGCTTGACGCTCTGCTTAATATACTTCACTCTTATTCATATTCTTTGGAGTACATTTGTGCAGGGAAAGTCTTGCGTCGGATAAGTACCTCACGATCTCACGGTAAAAGATTGATTGAATAAGCAACTAAAGACACGATCAGTTAGTCATTGGTTAGTGTTGTTTCTTTCCCTCCACCATCCAAGGGTAGAAATTCCTTTGCCAAGTGACGTAATTGTTTGGGTTCGTTTTATTTACCGGAATTACTGTCGTGGTCAGATTTCAAAGAGTATTCTGTGTTTTTTTATGTAAGAGGGGGGAAGCTGACCAAGGGCAACAAAATAATGGAGATAAAAAGTCCACTAATTTGCTTAAAGATCGAAAGAGTTAGCTAAAAGTCAGGGACAAATATGTTGAAACTTTCCTCTTAGATGTCAAGTCTTAGATGTCAAGTCAAGTCACAGGAAGTTGCAAATACAGAAGCAGGCAGTGACTTCAAAAATTTACCTTCCTCAGTTTTGTTTTCTTTATCTTCGACTTTTTCCCGTGTTTGGTCGTCTACTTTTTCCGTTCAGGGCAGTGTACACTTCGGGATTTCACAGTCAAAGAAATGAATAAAAGAAGTGAGAATTTACAAAAACCAGACGGTACACTATTTCTTTGGAACAGCTTGAGTCGTAGAAAAAAAAAAGAGGAAATCCAGGAAGGTGGTAAGGCGTTCCGGATGAAAGAGTGAAGCTATTGGTTAATTCCTGCAGTAGTTAGATGGACAGGAAATTATTCATCCCTTTCATACCCGGTCACGTTGATATTTCCAGTGCACGAAGTATGTGGTGCGAAATTGATCTAGTGTTGTTCACCTACTCTCTCTCTCTCTCTCTCTCTCTCTCTCTCTCTCTCTCTCTCTCTCTCTCTCTCTCTCTCTCTCTCTCTCTCTCTCTCTCTCTCTCTCTCTCTCTCTCTCTCTCTCTCTCTCAATGTGGAGGTTAGTATCCATGAAACACGAATATGAATAAAGGGAATGTAAACTTGATGCAGCGCCTTCTCCCACACGTGACAGGAAGAAAAGCAATAGAACTTTTCGTGCAATATACCTACACATAAAGATTGGGTGAACATTTTTTAGACTTGTTTGGAAAGAATGCGAAAAAGAAAACACTTTATCTCCCTCACTCTATTAAACACCATTGGAGTTCGCCAAAGAAAATACTTCAGCTAGAAATATTGGTGTAGATTATACGTTAAATCCACATGCGAAGGATCGGCAGAATTAATCAGCCTAACTCCTAAACTTAGGCACGAAGGGAAAAAGTCTCCCTTTAAATGAAGCAGAAAGGGCGACGGTGAGGTGAGCTCAGGTTATATTTATACCTTTGTGCGCTGTTGTTGCTTTGTTCGTTATTTCCCTGATGTTGGGTGCAGTGAGGCAAAACGTTATTTCAGAAAGAATTAGATGGTTAAGTCGTTAAGTATAAGTGTATAATTTGATAGAGAGACACAGATAGAGATAAATAAATAGATAGATATGTAAATTAATAAAATAAATAAATAGATAAATAAATAAATAAATAAATAAATAAATAAATAAATATCTAAGAGGAATTTTCCCTTTCCATTTTTCTGTCACAGGCTAAATTTCTCGATGCTTGAAAAGAGAGAGAGAAAAAAAACAAGGAAAAAAAACATCGACGAATCTTAGCATTTCTAGTTTTACCACCAGTGCAAAATTAATCAAACATGGATGAATAAAAAAAAAAAAGAAAAAAAAAAAGAACTTTTCGTTACACAGAATACATCCCTATCTTTTTATCCCTTCAATCATCCAGCATAGTTTCGCCTCGTCGTGTGCGTACTTTTGTATCATCGCTATTCCCTTTGTGCTGGCTGGCTGGCTTCATCCCGCGCTGCAAATCCTCCACAGCGTCATACAGAGGGACAGGTTAATGTGGGGCTGATAATAATACGAAAAGGTATGACGAGATGAGGAGGGCCAGGCTGATCACATATGCCTTGTGTGGTGTGGCTGAGGCGTTGTCAAAGGGCGAGTGACGTGTCATGTAATTGAAGGGGAAAATAATTGTTACAGTAGGAAGGGTGGCGATCATAATGGCTGCATTGATTTAATTGTTGAGGTAATTGTTTGACGTTGGTAATTGTGGATGATAGATTATTCTAACTCGTGTTTATTAGTAATGAGCGTTCGTAAGGTTTATTTTCAAATGTGACAGAGACAATGAGTTGAATTTCTATAGTGTCCTCTTGTTCGTCTACTACTTTCTGGATCTTCTGGATCTCTGGAATCATGAAAGTACTCTTAGAAACCTAATGATAATGGATCCTTCAATTCATAATAGATTCTTTGTGATCATCGTTCGGGTGCTGGAGCTTTCTCGTACGTTCCCTCCTACCTCTGAGACGTATGACTTGTATATATATATTGGTAATTACGAGGTCGAAGTCCATAGAGGCAGAGTACGAGTGTGTTACGTTGGTGGTGATGAAATCCTGCGGTGTTGCCCTCAAAGTGAGAATTTGTGTAGTGTAAGGGTACGAGGTAGCCTTGTATCTTTTTGCCCAATTTTTACTGTTCTTCTAATACGTAAAGAAAATTGCTAGGATAGTAATGTGTGGAACATTGTTATAATGTGCATTACTTATTTGTAAGATGAAGAACATGAAGTCAGTTTGTACATCTCGTAAACTTGTCTTCCTGAGGCGTTGCGTGGATGCACGTGCAGTAATAACACACTAGTATTGACCCGGCGAGAACATTTCCATGCACAATACCACCGGTTCACCGTGCGGAGGACAGACATGGGCTGTGAGGGCGGCTGTTCTTGACATAACTGCCGCCCATCGACAACCGGAGTGAGGAGCGTGGTGTTAGTGGTGGCTGTGGTGTCGACCAGCGGCGGCCTCGAGTCGGCAGTGCAGGGGCCCCAACGTTGCCTGAATAGGAATCAATTTACGGGAGTGAATAGAAAGTTCCATGCCTGAGAAATGGAGGTTTGAAGGGATGTGGGACGGAGCGGGTGGAGCATGAGGCCTGGCCACCATCCTGCAGGCTAGCATGGCTCTAGAGGAGGGGCAGATCTGCAGGGTAGCGTGGGGCCAGAGGAGTGGGGATAGCCTGCAGGATGGCTTTCCGTTTGAACCGTGGAACTTCACCCTACTCATTTCACGCGCCGAATCGCTTAAAGCCACCTCCTTGTTGTCCCTTACACCATAGCTTTGTTTTGAGAGGAGTGCGCTGCGCGATACGGCTCCAAGTCCTGAAATTGAATTATACGACGAGAATCACACGGCTTGCACATCATATAATATAATGTGTGTGTGTGTGTGTGTGTGTGTGTGTGTGTGTGTGTGTGTGTGTGAGGAACATGTGAAAGGTCTGTCGCTCAGTTAGTGTTTGGGTGTAAATATGGAATTTCCTCCCTCAGTTGTCTTTCAGTGTTTGTCTCGTGTAACGTCTTTTAGTCACAGCACACCTTCACGTAACAAGAAGCCCTCCTCGCTGGCGTGAATGGGATGACTACCTGAACTTGTAGTGCCAGTCTCGAGGGGCGGCCTGTACTGGGAGTGGATTTTCCTTGTCTTCACTTTTAAAATGATCACAAAGCACCAATTCTGGATTCTTTCCCTGGATAGCTGTGGTGTGGGAGCATTCTGGCTGCGTTTGGGGAGGAAGTAAGAAAATAGTGGATGGAGACTGTGAATCTGTTTAGGGAAAGTGTGCGCGTGTGTTGGGGGAATTGTTACGTTGTTAGTCTTGTCAGCACACACATACATCGGGCAACAATACAGATGAAAACTCTTTTAATTTAGCGAGAAAGTGATATTTGTTACGATCACTCCTCAGCCCTGCAGTGTTCCGTGGCTGCTTTCTAACTTTCACGAGGGAGTGAAACATTACACTGCAGGACTCGCCTCCAGCTCAATTAAGACTTCAACTGTTATAATGGATACTTTAACAAACGCTGAATGTTATACGATAGAACTACATTTATGAAATCCAACAAAATAAACCCTTTGCTCCACCGGTCAACACAGACAAATAACATGGCGCTGCAACCTTGAAGGATTTTATGTGACACTCTTACCGCCAGTATTGCTAACACCACTTCCGCGTCCCAACACAGCTCAGCATACCACCAGTAAAAAGCAAAGAGAGAGAGAGAGAGAGAGAGAGAGAGGAGAGGAGAGTGATGAAGAGAGAAGAATGAGAGAGGGAGAAGGGAGGAGTGTGAGGTCTTAACTCTGGAAAGGTAGAGGGAAGTCTGGCGTGGTGTGGCATGTTCCTCCTGTCTCCAGTTACGAAATATACATCAACTCCATTTGTGAATTGAGGAATGGTAATGGTCGAGTTAAGGCTGATGACTACAGCTACATGAAAGTGTAATTTTAGAATAAACAGTGATTACGCAAACGATTGTGAGATATTATAGTGTGAGTATATGCTAAAACACATGATAATTACGTATACCTACACCACACAGCAAATAACATATAAGAAACAGAAACGTAAATGTGAAAATATTCCTGGCATGCACAATAGTAAAATAGTTCTAATACCTCAGCATTCAGATATATTTGTTCTCCATTTATATTAGTTGGAAAGGGAGATAGCGACCATCCTGCATCCACCGCCTTCTCCTGTAACCAATCACCGGTACATACACCTTCATCGCACTCACGCATTGCCCCATTGTGTCAACACCTCAGTGCCTGCGCCAGTAAGTCTCCCTTCCGTGCTTCCATTTAAATTCCATCCCAATATATATTCCACTCACAAAGACTCTTTCAAGAAACTACCTCGAAATAAAATACTTGTGAGGAATTTTTCTCAAGTTCAATCCAATCCTAATCTAAATATGATCTTTGTGATAAATTATTGTCTGAGAGAAGTATTGTGAATGGAATAGAAAAGTAAAGGAAACTTAATTAAGAAGAACTTGTGAGAACTAATCAAGATCTACTCGAGCGAGCCACTTACGTCATCCAGCAAGGTGTCTTCGTGAATGGTTTACCCACACAAAACACGTGCGGCGCATCTCCAGTCCTTTAACGTGCAATAAATCACACTTGTCTCACGTTCAAGTTCAAGAAACATTCGTGGTCAGTTGTCTGGTATAAAACACTCATTTTCATCATTTGCATTTTTTCTTTCAATCTTGTGTTCTTTAATCTGAAGAGAATCAATAGATCATGTTTCTGTCATTGTCTGCTTTCCTGTCCTGTTATTTAATTTCTGTCTCTGTTTGTTTTGTAGCTATTGTAAAACTAGATATTTTTGTGGTTCGTGTGAAAAAAGTTTTGGCATTAGATTTCTTGAGAGAGAGAGAGAGAGAGAGAGAGAGAGAGAGAGAGAGAGAGAGAGAGAGAGAGAGAGAGAGAGAGAGAGAGAGAGAGAGAGAGAGAGAGAGAACTATTATAAATACATTTTAACCTGAAAAGAAAGGAAAAAGCAAACATTAGATATGTGCAATGTGAATTGTTCTCGGTGGCTTACCTGATGTCTCCTGACAGCGACGCGCGAGGCAGGCCAGGAGAGAGCCAGCACACAGTGTGTTTCCTGCCAGTATAGGCGGAGGTGTAGGGAAGGATGTCCTGTGAGACCAGGGAATGCTGTTGATACGGCTGGTGGTGCTGGTGCTGGTGTTGTGCAGGTCATGTGTTGTGTGGGCGTGACAGGATGCCCGCGTTAGCTCAGTAACACAGTCAAGCGCACAGGCAACGCTGTACCCTTTGTTGTAACACTTGCGGACCTATAAAGCTGCGGGTTGGATTAAGTTTTGCTTTTCCTGGATTTTGTTTGTGCAACTGCCAACAAAGGCCACGAGAAACAAAGGTGTTAATCCAAACTACAGCTTTGTAGACACACGTTGTTAGAACAGAGGTGACGCTTTGACAGTATGACGGAGCGCTGGCGTCTTGCCAAGGTTGCACAGAACACACCACCGGAACAACAACAGCAACAGCAGCAGAGACAGCAATAACAACAGTAATATTCACTACTAATAGCAGGAGCAGCAGCAGCAGCAGCAGCAGCAGTATTAGCAGTAGTAGCAGCTTGGAGTTCAGAGCGGTCCTCCATGGCCTGACGGCGTGACTGGCTGGGTGGTCGGCGCCACCATCACCCAGTCGCCTGCCATTGCAGAACAGAGCGGCGAGGCCCTTCTGCTCTCCCTCGGATTCCTTCACCTTGCCTCCTGCAGGGCAGAAGTAGGGCGTTCTGTAGTGGTGCACGTCAGCACCTGCAGGATGGCGGCCAGCGCCACCTGCCTCCTAATGACGGCCACCCCGTTCGCCACACAAAGCACCGTGACGAGGGTGTGCCGTCCTCCCCAGCAGCCCAGGCCCACCGTGGCCACTTTGGCAAGACTGAGGGTTCCGCTCCTCTTCTGGAGAAGATGAGCGAAGCACTGCGGCGCCTCCTGCTCTCTCAGCAGCACCCGGCCTGGGAGGGCACACTCCACAGGGCCGCAGTTGCTGAGTTACTGGGCAGCCTAAGCCGCGCGGGGACACGCAGACACTTGTTTCGTTGTTTCGTTGACTAATCATCTGAAAAACTAAATCATGGAAATGCAGAGAAGTGTTTGCGTTGTGCCTTTCAAAGGTATTTAGTGATAATCCTTTCCTACGTGCAGTGTCAAGTAAACATATCCTTTTGACTTTGAGCTCTGGCTTCTACAGGAGTGATTTGCTGTGGTTCCAATAGGGGAAGATACAAATTGTCAAGTTTTCAGTGTTCGCCGGATGGTTTAGTTGAGGAGATGGTCAGCATCTTCTCAGAACACTATATATGTATACAACATATTGCTTTGTTATGCTTTTACTCTATCCAGTATTTTTTATTGTTGTTTTGCTACTTAATTTCTTTATAGTTGCTTTTGTTTACACGACTAACATCATTACATAGAGTAAAATGTAGTCCCATGGTGTACCAAGCTCTTTCGGTATGAGAGACTTTATTATAGCACAAAACCTTGACACAGACACACACACACACACAAGATGCGTATGTCACTCGCTTTCTCGCCACTAAGCTGTCCTGGAAAATTCTTACAAATGGGAGAGAGAGAGAGAGAGAGAGAGAGAGAGAGAGAGAGAGAGAGAGAGAGAGAGAGAGAGAGAGAGAGAGGAGTATAGATAGAGAGAGAGAGAGAGAGAGAGAGAGAGAGATTTGGCTGCAGAGAAATGATGAAAAAAATAGCATAAACTTGAGATGGGAATGCTGCAGGTGTCACTTTCCTCTTACCACCACCACTACCACCACCACCACCACCACCACCACCACCACCACCACCACCACCACCAGCACCACCACCACCACCGCCCCTATCCATCCCCATATAAAAGAAAACCTGTTGCTGAGTGTTGATGGATGGGAGTTGTCAAATCAAAAGAATAAATAAATATGACCAAAGCTAAAACGTTTTCGTAACAATCCAAATTTCGGTTCACGACAGGACTCAGCCTTGGTATTTGCAGATGAACGCTGGACGGGGAAACTCGCGCACACACACATGGGAGGTGGCGGTGATGATTGGAATATGACTGACAGACAAAGCCGCTGAAAGCTGGAGCCCCGCGTTGCTTGCATATTATTTCATGTTTTATTTAAATTTTCATCAGCCTCGACTGGCATTTTTTAACATAGTGTGTGGCAAGAATATATTTGAATAGTCATTATTACTGTGCTGCCCAATGCCGATAGTTATAATGGTTATAATGATGGTGGTGGTGGTGGTGGTGGTGGTGGTGGTGGTGATGATGGTGGTGGTGGTGGTTATGATAAGCTCCTTCACCCTTTCATTGCTCTGAAAAAAAATGTTTGGACAATTGCAGAATGAAAGAGAATTGATTGCTGATCATATCTTTTTTATTCTGGAGAAGTCTTAAAATGACTTTACTACAGTTATGTCTGGAAGATTATTGAGAAAATTCTGCAGCAGTGAAAGAGATCATTCAAACTTATGGTCCTGCCAAGGGGACTATATTGACTGACCACACTCACTAAAGGTGTCCTATGTGCCTTTTGTGTGAATCGCGAAGATCCCATGGGAACTGCTATGTGTTCGCCTCAACATATTAGGTCTTGAAGATGTGACTCAAGTACATGGTATGGTGTGGATGTGGATGTGGTTGTGTAGTGAAATTAGTTCTTTAAGGGGCTTTTTCTATTGGTGATGCAGATTTTTTTCAAATTTTCATAACAATATCCCCCAAAACTATAGCAACTTTCTTTAGAGCTTGCTGAAGGTGGTTGAGATCAAACCGCTTAACGTTTAAGAATGCGTTCTATAAATCGATGGTCACCAATCATAATGGGGGAGGGTCACGTGCTTGGCGTGCTGGCCGTGGTGTGTATGTATTTGTACCGGCCACTAGGATGTGACTTTGCTGTACATGTCGACCTACATCCGAGGGAATTGACGTGAAATACTGACCAATCTATCTCGTACCTCTAGTAGCAAAAAGAAAAAGAAAAACACCGTGAAAGCGTATCGCTATAGTGCTGGTAATAGAAGTGATGGACAGCCACTGCCAGCCCGCGTCAATAAGTTGGTTCACGTCCGCCTTCCAGTGCTCCTGTGAAGGCGGCCTCACACAGGGTACAGTCATTCCATCATGCTGGGTGCTTTTGTGCGCTGTTGTCAAAATGTAACGAAGAAGCGCCACATTAGCTCGCACGTTTACCGAACAAAGACAGAGCGACAGACGATCCATCAGAAACAAAGAAGCCGCCTTCATCATGGGCATGAACCCGTACAGTCTCAATTAACCTTTGCCGCGCCTCAGCAGACCAATTCATTTACCTTTAAGGGAAAACATTGTGGCTCGTGTTTGTACTGCACCGGCGTGGCCTCGCTGGTCACTGTGTGTCTCAGAATTGTATTGTGCTGCATTGATGAAGAAACGGAAGATTTGGAAATGTAATTACTTCGGGCTAATGGATTTTGTGTCGTATTATTTATGATTTTTTTTGACCACTATTTGAACCAACCAAGGTGCATCCAGTGCCCACCCCTTGTCCACCATGGCTGTGTGTGTTTGCAAAGTTTTGTCTTGTGTAACTGTGTGTGTGTGGGGGGGGGGGGGGGGGTTATCTGTGGTTCATTGTGTACGATACAACGAAATCATAATACGGCAGCAAGCCTTATCACAAATTGATAACGCAGTGAGACAAAAATTGAACAAAGGAAGAAGAAAAAGTGGAGGAGGAGGTGTAATTTATTTTGTAGTTATAAAAACGAAATGAAGTGTAATGTCGGAAGTTATGTAGTAAAACAACGCATACCACTTATGTATCTGTTAACTTTGATATAGCATATTTTACTTTTTATATCCTGTACATATCAAATTATAAGAATTCGTACTTAACATATTTACTCTGACCGGGTCGCTGGAATAATACAATAAACCAGCCAGTAATAGAGCAATACTAAACAGAAGGTGATGGGAGTGGGTGAACGTAAGATCCTAAGAAAATCAGGGAAGCCACAAGAGACCATTAGACGTGCCCGTGGCAGTCCCTGTGTGAGCACCGCTGCCTAATTCCACCTATCATCCTCATCTATAAACTCGTCTAATCTTCTTGTTTTGAAACCTCCCATTGTCTCAGCACTAACAATATGATTACTGAGTCCGTTCCACTTATCAACTACGGTATTGGAGAACCAGATCCTTCCTATTTCTCTCCTAAACTAAAATTTTTGCAGTTTGAATGTTATTTCTGGCTCTATCCTGATTATTGATCCTAGGAACCTTGCTAATGTCCCCTTTGTTGTTGTAACTCCGATACTATTTGAACATTTCTATCAGGTCCCCCGTTAGCCCAAGTCTCTCTAAGAAATACAAATTCAGTACCTTTAATCTCGCTTCGTACGGAATATTTCTCATCCCTTGTATGCTGTTATGAGTTCGCAAATAGTTGATGAGACGAAGAAAACTGGCCGACATGAGGAGCGCAAGGTGGAAGTTTCGACAAAGCTGATAATTTAAGACCATTTGTTCCCTTCCTGTGATGTATGTTCTGTACTCACATGAGGGGCACGTGTTACATTGGTAGGAGAGCAAAGACCCCGTGCGACAGACTAGTAAAGCCTTCGGACTCCTGCTGCTATATTGGGAACCGCGCTTCTGACTTCTAATCGAGGACAATTTAACTTGACTTAGAGCGTGAGTGTTCATGTTCCTTCTCCCGTGTGGAACTTCTGGCATGGACTTGAAACTTAGGAATACAGAAGTTGTTAGGTGATATTTAAATTCCACACACTCGCACACACACACACACACACACACACACACACACACACACGCACACGTAGTCTCTTTCTTTCTTGTTTCTTTCTTTCTTTCTCTCTTTCTTTCTTTTTCTTTCTTTCTCTCTTTCCTTTCTTTTTTCGTTCTCTTTCTTTCTTTCTTTCTTTCTTTCTTTCTTTCTTTCTTTCTTTTTTCGTTCTCTTTCTTTCTTTCTTTCTTTCTTTTTTCATTCTCTTTTCTTTCTTTCTTTCTTTCTTTCTTTCTTTCTTTCTTTCCTTTCTCTCTCTCTCTCTCTCTCTCTCTCTCTCTCTCTCTCTCTCTCTCTCTCTCTCTCTCTCTCTCTCTCTCTCTCTCTCTCTCTCTCTCTGGTTATCTTGCCCTTGTTATTCATCAGTTCGTACATTCCTCCCCAGGCATTGGTAGTAGATGTGTACAGACGTGGATCAGGTTGCTTGGAATCATGGCTAATCGTGAATTGATAAGCAGGAGGCGCAGAAAGAGGTTGGAACACAGATCTAAGGTAAAGGGAATAGCTTGGTGTACCTTGGTAATTCCGTGTACTATACTGATTGGTACTTCGGTGTTGATCAGTTGCTGCTGTTAGAGTTTAGCTTGGGGTATTAATGGTATTATTATTATTATTATTATTATTATTATTATTATTATTATTATTATTATTATTATTATTATTATTATTATTAGTAGTAGTAGTAGTAGTAGTAGTAGTAGAAGTAGTCTCTCTCTCTCTCTCTCTCTCTCTCTCTCTCTCTCTCTCTCTCTCTCTCTCTCTCTCTCTCTCTCTCTCTCTCTCCCTGCAGGTAGCCATTTATAGATTGATTAGCTCTTCCCGGCAACTGTAAGGGTTCGGTGATAATTTTTTTCTTGAATGAAGGATTGGCAAAGGGATGTGGAAAAAAATACTTACTTTTTCGCACCTTGAAAGAGACCAAATTCTTTCAATACGTTTTTTTTTATTTTTATATCACAGGAAGATTGAATTACTGGCGCGTGGTTGTCTGTTTTATACATTGTGCTCAGATTTTCTTTGTATTCAAATATGAATATGTATGTATATACATATGTATGGATCTGTTTATCTGTGAATCTATCTTTGTGTGTGTGTGTGTGTGTGTGTGTGTATGTGTGTGCGTGTGCGTGTGTGTGTGTGTGTGTGTGTGTGTGTGTGTGTGCGTGTGTGTGTGTGTGTGCGTGTGTGTGTGTGTGTGTTTGTGTGTGTGTGTGTGTGTATTTACGTTACCACTATGAAGCACTTGTATACATGATAAAATTATTTACATAGAAATCCGATATACCGTCCAAAATTATTTAGTCAGCAAACTTGAAATACAGCGTTCAAAACCTGTATAAAATGGAAAATGTCGAGCCGGGTTGCAGGGCATGCAGGGACGGGCCACCAGCAGCTGTGTGTGGAAGAGGATGTGTCTCATAGCAGCTTTATTACTTGGGATTACAGCGTCATATTAATCTGTGACGGGGAGGAACGTCAGTCACCATGTTGAAAGTGCTCGCTTGTATACTGATGAGTCCCTTGTAATCTTCTGGGAAAAATAGAGTCATGATAGAATTTTACTCGTACAAAGACTCTGCTGATTTATATATAGTCTTGCATCGATGCCCATCATGCATGTATTCATAAACTTGACTTTGGGGTGCACTTAATATTTCAGCGCTTTGTACTTATGCCCGCCTCGTCTTCAGTGGCCCGAGGATATGTTCCCACTGCAGGGGAAACAGAAAGTGTGTGGAGGGTGCGCGGTGACAGAATGGGGACGGAAGACGGTGTATGACTAGGGACAGAAGATTACTGGGTAGTGGTAGTGTGTCGGTGGTGGTGATGTCTGATGTGAAATAAAGTGTGTAGTAACAAAAGGATGTTAACCCCTTGAGTACTGGGACACATTTTTACCATGAGTTATGGGTATTCTTAGACGACTTTATTGACAATAGGAAGAATTTATGGAGGTCGGAAGATTAATGGCCAGTCTGTATTATTTTAATCCCCACTTGAGTTTCTGAAGCTGTATGAAAATCACCAAATAGTCACCGTATTGAAGGAATATTTGGACGTATGATGAGAAAGAGTGTGTAGTGATGAAAGGATGTGGAGGTGATGTGTGATGAAATTGAATAGCCTCGGAATAATGCCAGATGTGGAAAAAAAAATGTGGCAGTTTTGAAGGAATGTCTGGTTGCTGTTTACTGTAAGACTGCAGGATAATATTTGAGTGATAATAACAATAACACTACGATAAATAGGCTGACTAAGGATAAGTAATGGTGGCAGAGTGGGAGTTATGAATGATAGGAGGTGTAAAGGGTGGTGGCGTGTCTTCGGCAGTGCAATAATGAGAGAGGTAGGGTGAGGTACGAATAAAGTGCATGTGTGACTGTGAGGGGGTATGGGATTGTGGAGATGAAATGTTGAGGGTTCCTGAATGGGGGAGCGCAAGGGGTGGTTGCGTGGCCTTAGTTAGTAATGGCAGTGCGAGGGTGAGGTAAGAATTATATATTGGAATGAATGTTGAGTTGTAAAGATAAAATGTTGGTGGGCCACTGTCACGTGTAAAGGATAACGGCGTGACAGGAGTAGTCTCTGTGCTTTTTTTATTCTACTTTTTGGTGACAGTAATGTAGTGGCGCGTTAATATCGGCAAGCACCTGTACAGGCCGTGTGTGGTGTAGCCAGGTTAATTATCACAGTAACTCACTCCATCACTGCTCAAAGTAATCCCTGGCCATGGTAGCTGCAGGTGTGAAATGAAGCCAATCTATATATTTTTCGAATTATTAATTAAATAACTCGATATATGTTGTCAGTTACAAGGCAGTTAATATCACGGACCCATTTACTCTGTAATATCCGTTATGCTTTCTAAAAAAGACGTTTTTAATATTGTGCATATCTTTTTCCTGGATAAAATGTAAAAAATTGCCACCACGCATCAGCATCCTCACTTTAATGATATTTAAACACATTTTTACCTTCTTTTTCGCGTGGGTAGACCAAGCTCGCTTCTCCCTTTGTTAGTCTGCAGCGAAGTAAGCCTTAATTGGTGATTTCTCTACTGTAACATCTCTGTGGGGGTCACGAGACACACCGGGTACCGCATGTGTTGTCTTGTTGAAGATTTCTGTCAGTATCAGATAAACAAATTCATCACAAAAATAATACTAACTACGAGTATAACAAAAGATAGTGATGATACTTAATGGTAACACAGTGGCCATTGGTTATTGTTCTCCCACCACAAAACAATGAAGTAGATGAGAGAAACTTGCATACTCCTGTGACTGGTTTAGTGTTCTGACGTGTCT
>JAHFWG010000170.1:115384-126174 GCA_020233015.1 Callinectes sapidus | reverse complement strand
CTCTCTCTCTCTCTCTCTCTCTCTCTCTCTCTCTCTCTCTCTCTCTCTCTCTCTCTCTCTCTCTCTCTCTCTCTCTCTCTCTCCCTCACTTTCTCAAACGGGTTACAAGCGACCTTCCTTTCCCTCATTCCTTCTTTACTCCCCTCCTCCTCCCCATTCCTCCCTCCCCTCAACCACCACACCCTCTTCCTCCCCATTTCCCACAACAGTCAACAGTTAACGGCGCGAGAAAGGTAACATGTCCACTGGTTTTGTCTTCAGCGAGTTAATGTGAAAAGAAGGAATTCCTGAATCCTGTTTGACAATCCGTGTGTCTTTTGTCATGTACTACAATGATCTGTTACTACTACTACTACTACTACTACTACTACTACTACTACTACTACTACTACTACTACTACTACTATGATGGCAATATCTATGACTACTGTTACTGCTACTGGTGCTGCTGTTGTTGCTATTACTACTACTACTACTACTACTACTATTACAATTCATTCTATAGCTTTTTATTACTAATTTCTTGGGGATATTCCTTCTCCTCCTCTTCCTCCTCCTCCTCCTCCTCCTTCTACTTCTACTACTACTACTACTATTACTACTACTACTACTACGTGAAGAAGATCCCCACACTAAAGAAAAATGCAGAAAAAGCTAAAAGGTCACGTATTTTGTACCTCCTGATAAAAAGTTAACTAAATGAAAGAGACCCAAATCAAGGTCACTTTTATCTTCCTAAGGTTTGCGTTGATTCGGGACAGAGAGAGAGAGAGAGAGAGAGAGAGAGAGAGAGAGAGAGAGAGAGAGAGAGAGAGAGAGAGAGAGAGAGAGAGAGAGAGAGAGTTTTAGAGGCTTTAGGTAACATTTGCTCTAGTTTGACGGACTGTATTCTTGCCCAGAGTGATGAGAGGGAAGAGAAAGTATTGTCCAGAGATACATATCGAAAAATATTATTACTGCTACTACTACTACTGTGTGTGTGTGTGTGTGTGTGTGTGTGTGTGTGTGTGTGTGTGTGTGTGTGTGCCCATGGGAAGAAATCGCTACTTTTTTCCCCCATTCGTCTAATCTGTCTCATTTCTAAAAGCCATCACGTCCATCACGTCTCTCTCTCTCTCTCTCTCTCTCTCTCTCTCTCTCTCTCTCTCTCTCTGTTTTTCAAATATAGTTATAAATCTATACAAAAACTTTCTCGCACATCACTCAAGAAGTAACACACACACACACACACACACACAGCTCTCTAACCCCTCAAAGTCTCCTGGTAAAGGGTGTCTGTCAAACTCTCCCTCTTAATTATCCTTGCTCTTGCTCCGGTGCAGGTAAAAGGGACGCTCTGTGATTGGCGGGCACAAGTGACGTCACGAGAAAGGGGCGTGGCTTGCAGAGAGGCAGCATGATTTCTGGGCCCCCTCCCGCCTTTCCCCTCAGTCTCGCCCCAGCAGCCGAGTGGTCACCATAGCGGCAGGTCGACTGTGTGGTGCCACTGAGAGAACGTGAGCAGTGCCATCAGTCTTGTAGTGCCGTAGAGACTGGGCACTACTGGTGGGGGTGATAAGGAAGATACCAGCTTTGTTTTCTTCCTCTCGTCCTCATTGTAAGGTGAGTTGTCTTGGGTTGTTATGAGTGTAGCCGAGTGTCTTGCATTGGCACCGCGGGATGGAAGTTACTGCAGGTTTTGAAGCATTTCCGGTAAACAGAAAGTTGAAATGTAGGCAAAGGGTTTCAGGTTGATAGTGTTGGACCATAAGTTACCCATTACTGCCACCAATGCAAAGGGTAAAATGTTTCTCCTTTCTGGCAACGCAAAGGTAAAGGGACAATATAATGCTGCAAAATAAAGACATTCCATTCCACTGTATGCTCAGCTGCAGTCGAGTCATTTCCGTTGATAGCTTCATCACTTTCTAAGTTCCTTTCACTCAGAGTGACGTAACAAGCTTGACACAACTGAGCCATCCTGACTGAGACAAAGCTATAAAGCAGCCAGTCTTCAGAGGCCATTGTGTCCCTTGACGGGCAGAACTGTGTGTCCAGGAGAGGGCGTCACTCAGGCAATGCAGGGGATGGCGGTGCGAGGGAAAGGAGTCAGTAGCGTATTGGGGGGGCGTGGCAATGTGGCACACCTTGAGAACACAGCAGTAGCAGCACACTGAGTCACACTCGTGCCACACTGACCTGTTCTCACTGTGTTGCCTTTCTCTGCATAGCCTGTGTGGTGGCGTGGCACTCTTAGATCTTTACTGACGCTGTAACCAAGACTCGGCATCACAAGTACGGGTATCCATAGCATGTACTGTGTTCTTCTTGGCACAACCACCACCTATCTTTGGCCGCAGCACTTTGGGCTCGGCATAAAGCTTCTTCGGTTTGCTGACTTCCCTAATGTATTACACTCTTTCATGTCCCTGGCATTGTGAGAGCCTGGCGTGTTCCTGTGCTCGCCGTGACGCCCCGTTCCTCCTCATTACAGAGCTGCGAGATGGCGCCGCGTGTGGTGGTCGTCTTGGCGCTTCTGGGGGCAGTGTCAGCGGCTCCTCAGCTCTACTGTGAGTATGGATGGACACACTAACACGCTAACACACTACAGTTTGCTTCACTGGGCACATCACAACCACCACCACATCACAACACCTCACCGCGAATGACACTGCCTTTGATACACTAACTGGGCCGTTGTGTCTGGATCCTGCGCAGTGTCGGAGAAGTCGCACCTTGGCCTGGAGCACGCGTTGGGCGGCAGGGTCCCCGTGGGTGTGTACAGCGCCAACAAGGTCTACAAGGGCTACGAGGGGGAGGGCAGTGACGTCATCGTGCTCAACATCCCTGGATTGTCTCACCCTGTTGGCAGAAACGACTACGACCTCGGCAGTCCTGAAAGCAACGAGCTCCTCCCATCAAGTAGGATTGGATTCCTTCCGACTGTGGGATCAAGGTGTTTGTTCCTCAGCATGTGGGATCAAGCTTGGGTTTTTCTCTCTCTTTACTTCTTCTTTTTGTTGTAACTTAGAAATCCGTGTCTATGTTCTTTTCTGTTCTTAGTCATTCCTTTGTACATCTCTTTTTCTCTCACTTTCTTCATTGTCTTCTGTATCTGCTATTTCCTGTGCTTGTTTGTCCATCTGCTCCTCTCTCTCTCTGTGTTGGTCTCTGTGCATTCATACTTCTGTCTGTATTTGTATATTTGTTGGTTACTCTCATTCTGTCTGTCTCTCTGTCTGTCTGTCTGTTCGCTGGTGTCTCTGCTTTGCCTGTCTGCCTTTTGTGTTTGTCTGATTCTGTACCTGTCTGTCTGTCTGTCTGTCTGTCTGTCTGTCTTTCCACCTTTCTGTGTCGCTTGTTAATTAAGTGCCAAATACATTCCAAGATGTATATATTAAGATCTTTAAATATTTGGTTTTGAAAATTTGTAATATATTATTTTCTTATCACTTTCCAAAGTTCTAAAGTTCTTCAAGTCTAAAAGTTAATTTGCTATCAAGTCTTTTGTGTTTGCAAAATAAACTTTCTTTTCATAACTTTCCATCTTCATAAATATTGTATGTAAATATTTATTTCTAAGTCTTTTATATAATCAATCATTCGCCTACATTAATAATTGGTTATCATACGCCATTACTCGCAATTCATCGTGGCCTCCCCTCTCCTCTCTCTCTCTCTCTCTCTCTCTCTCTCTCTCTCTCTCTCTCTCTCTCTCTCTCTCTCACTATCATATTCCTTATCAACTCAATTCTTATCGCTTTCCTCCCTCCCTCCTTCCCTCCTTTCCTTCCAGCAGCCCTCAGCACCAACTCTCACTTTCCTTCATTTCATTCGTCAACACCAAAGCTATTTTTCCACTTCCTGTACTTCTTTGTTTCCAACCTCGGCAACAACACTCACTCACTCACTCCGCCTTCCTCCATCTCCTCATCACCAGCCACTCTCTCTCCCTCTCTCTCTCTCTCTTCACCGCCACCCTCCACTTAGCAATCAAGGCACATTTACCCCTCGCTTTCTCAAGGATAGTTGGATTAAGAATAGTGGACAGTTATCAAAACCCTTCAATGGGATTATATTAAGATCAGATCAAAATATAATGACACAAATGAATGATTACATATACTACACGTGTAATTCCACCACCACCACCACCACCACCACCACTTGTTAGAGCTGTTGTTGTTCCTTTGCTGTGAAGTGTTATGAAACTGGGAAATGTTCTTATGCAGCAGCAGCAGCAGAGGAGGAAAGAAAGCAAAGTTAGTGACTCAAACATTCCTCTGTTCCTTCCTGTAAATAATAAGTCGTCGTGGTTTCTGCTTCTTTCCCGCACTGATCATAATATTTACGTGTTTTTATTGAGCTTTCTCCTGTGTCGCTCCTCACCCTCACCAGTGCTGCTTCCGCCTGCGTGCCTTCTCTTCCAGTGCTCTTGAGTGCTGTTTTTATTGTTACATCATATTTTCAACATGTCACTCTCTTGCACACTCTTATGAATACACTGATTATTGTTCATGACATTTGATACGACGAGAATAGATAATGTATGCGTCTCCTGTTTCTCTTTCTTCTCTTCCCCTCCTCCTCTTCCTCCTGTTCGTCCTCCTCTTCCGTCTCCTCTTCTCAGTAACTTTCCTGCCGCTTCACTCGACCTACATCACTTATAGACACGTAAGACCACAATCAGCGCACGACAAGACTAACTAAACGAAAGAGTTACTCGTAAACAAACGGACGCACACACGCATGCATCATTCTTTCATTTTTTCCGCGTCATGAGCGTGGCGCGGCGCGGCGTGGATTCCCTGCGTCTATTTTCCGGCCGCCGCGCGCGCTGGGATCCGAAAGTGTGTGGCTGCGTCACTTTCCCTTTCACCGCTGGCCGGGCGTGTGGCGAACCGGCGGCCGCCCCTGTGTTGCCACGGCACGGCTCCTCTCATGCCCCTCGTGTTATGCCTTGATATCACCACCACCACCACCACTATTGCCTCCTTGACACCACCACCAACACCACTTTGACATCACCATCACCGCCTCGCCATGAGTGCCATCCCCACCATCGCCTTCATGTCTCATTCCGTGGCCTCTCACCTCGTCACCTCGGCCACCGCCACGCCATCACCGCGCCCCTCCCGGTCAGGGGAGTGTCGTGGCGGGGTGCGTTAGGTCACCCACTCCTGCTCTCCCCAGCTCGCACAGCAGCAGGCGCCGTCACCCTCTCCACCTCAGCCGGCCCCGCGACCCGCACCGGCCCGGCACTCACCGCGGTGCTGGACTCACTGGAGGACTCGCCAGAGATCCTCGACTCTGCAGAAGTCGCCGTAGGGAATGCACGCAACACCGGCCCAGGGCTCATTGCTGTGCTGGACTCCCTGGAGGAGCCGCAAGACTTCTTTGACTCGGTAGAAGATCCCGCAGAGGCCGCCAGGGACGCACTGGAAGATGCAGCTGAAGATGCAGCAGAACTTGCGCTCACCAGGAGTGCTTTAGCTGGAGGAGGAGTGCCACTCAGTGCTGCTGCTGCTGCTGCTGCTGCCCCTGGTGCTGCAGCGGGTGGAGGAGTGCCTCTAAGTGCTGCTGTTGCTGCTGCAGCACCTGGTGCTGCAGCGGGTGGAGGAGTGCCTCTAAGTGCTGCTGCTACTGCAACACCTGGTGCTGCAGCGGGCGGAGGTGTCCCCCTGAGTGCTGCTGCTGCTAATGCTGGTGCTGCACCGGGTGGAGGTGTGCCTCTAAGTGCTGTTTCCCCTGTTGCTGCTGCTGCAGGCGGAGGTGTACCTCTGAGTGCTGCTGCTGCTAATGCTGGTCGTGCCGCAGGTGCAGCACCAGGTGCTGCAGTGGGCGGAGGAGTTCCTCTTAGTGCTGTTTCTCCTGCTGCCGCCGCAGCTGGTGGGGGAGTGGCTCTGAGTGCTGCCTCTGCTGCTGGTAGTGGTGTCCCTGGTGCTGCAGCAAGTGGAGGAATACCTCTCAGTGCTGCTTCTCCTGCGGCTGGTGGTCTTGCAGCAGCTCCGGCATTTGGCGGGCTGCTGCAGAGTGAGGTGGCAGAGGAGCTACTGGAGGCAAGAGAGGACGCACTGGAACTTGAAGGACTCAGGAGTGCGGCAGCTGCTGCTGCAGCATCAGGCAACACTCTCCTGGCGGGGCAACTCATGAGAGAAGCAGCGGAGGAAGCAGCAGAAGCAGCGCGTGACGCAGCAGAAGATGCAGCAGAACTTGAGGCAACAAGAAGAGCCGCAGCAGCTGCTGCAGCGGCAGGGAACACCTTCCTGGCGGAACAGCTCATGGCAGAGGCGGCAGAAGAAGCAGCAAAAATCGCCTTACAAGCATCATCGAACGCAAATGTTGCCAGAAACATGGCGCGCTTTGCCCAGGAAGTGGCACTGAGGGCCAGGGTGGCCGCCGCTGACGCCGCGGAGGACGTCCGAGAACTGCAGCGAGAAACGAGACTGGGTCTGGGTCAGGCCGCTGCCAACAGTAAGCTCGCACGTCCTGGATGATCTAACCTAACCAGACCCCTCAGCATGTGTGAGGTGTGTGGCTGTGGCTGTGGCTGTGGCTGTGGCTGTGGGGGGGAATGGGAGGCAGGGACGTATTGAGTGCTGTAGGGTAGGAAAGGTGAGGGGTGGGGGGGTGGAGGGGAGGGGAGGGGAGGGGAGGGTGCATGACTAACACACTCGCCTCGGCTTAAAGTGAATGCACAACGAATGCATTTTTTCTCGAGACCAAACGAGAAAAAAAAGAAGAAAGAATCCTTGAGGAAAAGAATGATGAAGAGAAGGAAACCAAATGCATTCTGTCGTTCACTTCTCACCAACACTAGAGAAGGAAGGCATTGGAGAGAAGCCTTCCATGTCACTTGCAGGACGGGGCAGAGTAAGTAAGCAGCCCTCATGCCGCTGGAGGGAACTAACGCCTGACTGTACGTAGGTTGCTCAACACGACAAGACTAACTGGTGATTGTACGTAGACTGGACGAGGGAAGCCATTTTGTGCATGACCTAGAACCAGCATGCAGAGAGAGAGAGAGAGAGAGAGAGAGAGAGAGAGAGAGAGAGAGAGAGAGAGAGAGAGAGAGAGAGAGAGAGAGAGAGAGAGTGGCGATGAACGCAGACCAGTAAACTTGCTGCATGACGTAGAGGCGACTGACCGCATGGTAGAGACACAATAACCAACCTTAGCTCATATTGAACCAAAACAACAATACCACCACCACCACCACCACCACCACCACCACCACCAACAACAACAACAACAACAACAACGACAGCAACAACAACTACTACAACCACAGCAACAAAACCTGACAGAACCACCACAACCACGAACAACAACCTGAAAAACTGACAACTACAACAACAAATCCATCTATAACTCTTACTACAACTGATACTGTAATATTAAGGCTCGTATTCTTAAACACTTCTGTGCCTCACCTCCACTATTTCAAAAACCTTCATTTAAATTAGCACGAGTTTTTTTAAGGTGTTTTTAGGGTTCAAGAGGCAGAGTGACAAGATTTCTACATTAATAACTGGAGAAACACACTTGAAAACCCCTCTAATTAACTCAGTGGCCTTGGAAAATAGTCGTGGTGAGAGAGCACAGCGTTTTTGAATACGGACCTTAACTCTACAACCACCACCATCACCACCACTACTGCCAGGGTTAACACCACGTCCTTCACCCCTGCAGCAGGTGGCGTGCCTCTCTCTGCAGTGGTGAGGAGGAAGAGGAGTTTCGGCAGCAGCAATGATGACGATGAGGATGAATCCTCGAGGGCTGAGGACGGAGCCTTCGCCCTGTCCAGCCTTGGCATTCTCCTGGGTGAGTTACTGTGCTGTTGAAAATGTTCTGCTTTGATCTATTTCTTTCTTTATTTGTTCATTTATTTATTGTAGGAAGGAAAAGCTGGCTAAGGATAACACAAATGACTAAGGTAGAGTCTTGAAATTTCCCTCTTAAATTGGTTCAGGTCATAGGTAGATGGAAATACACAAATAGTTCCATGGTTTACTAATTGAACAATCCTAAATCAAACAATTCGTTATACAACCTCCATTCTTTAATTCCCAATGAAAACGAGATGATAGATAGACTAATCCTATAAGATACACATAAAAACTCCCATAACTATTGAGAAAATCTAAACAAGACACGAAACAAGAGAAAGAAAATATTTGAATTTAGTCTTTGAAGTGGAAAGCATAGACTAAGACATCATATTCAGTTAGAGGTTATTGAAGTGAAAGGAAAGAGTTCAGATCCATCTCGTGTGGGTAATGTAGTGGAAATGAAGTTGTTTAAATCTTGATCTTCACTTCAGTAGACACAGAGAAACTAAACGATTGTGAATAATGAAAGAAAAGAGACTCATGACATTTGAAGATTAGTGAAAGAGACACAGATTGAGGACTGAAAAGCTTAATATGGCAAAACAGGTTGGAGAGAGAGAGAGAGAGAGAGAGAGAGAGAGAGAGAGAGAGAGAGAGAGAGAGAGAGAGAGAGAGAGAGAGAGAGAGAGAGAGAGAGAGAGACCCAACACCACCACCACTACCACCACCACCACCACCACCACTACTACTACTACTACTATCAAACCCCTTCAGTATGTACCCAACCAAACCCAGAGAGTGAGGTATCATTATGACTCGCTGCTCCTCCACTGCCAACTGACGCGAATGACAAACAAGAAAAAGACTGATGCAACAAAACCAACACTGAATACTCATGTTAATCTTCCCACCACACACACACACACACACACATACATACGTACACAACACCGTAAGGACTATAATAACGCCTTTCTCCTATTTATTCTCCTTATTTGTCGATTTTAAACCCCTTCAGAAACTCATATGGGGATTCAAATACTTCAAATTTTGGTCATTAATTTTCTGACTTCTATAGACTCTCAAATACCAATAAAAATCGTCTATTTACCCATAAAACTCGGGATAAAAAAGCGTCCCGGTACTGAAGGGGGGTTGGAATCTATTTAGTTCTTCTTTAACTTATACTTTACGATCCTCTCTTTCCGCTCTGATACAGTGCAGACTCCTTAACCTGCTAGCGACGCAACGACCAACACCACCACGACCACAACCCGCTCACCACCGACCAAGAGGACCACCACCACCACCACCACGACCACCACGACTACCACTACGACCACCACGACCACCACGATCAACGCAGTCTGATTTTCGTTATCTCGCTCTCGTTATCTCGCTCTCTATGTTACTAGTCTGGATTTGTGCCATGTCTCTCTCTCTCTCTCTCTCTCTCTCTCTCTCTCTCTCTCTCTCTCTCTCTCTCTCTCTCTCTCTCTCGCATCATGACAAAATACAAATATCATGACAAAATACAAATAAGTTAATGGTAAGACAAAAAAGGAGAAAATTTTAGGCTCGTATACTGATACACTTTTGCTCTTAAACCTTCACTATTTTTTGAAAAGGCTTTATTTTATATTTGCTCGAGTTTTTTTAGGTGTTTTTACTGTTATAGAGGGAGAGTGACATGATTTCCACATTTTTAACTGGAGAAACACTCTTGAAAACACCGCTAATCATCTCTGTGGCTTTGGAAAATAGTGGTGGTGAGAGAGCAAAGCGTTTCTGAATAGGGACCTTACAGGTACAGATTTACAGACGCTGAAAGACAGAAATGAACACACACACACACACACACACACACACACACGAAACGACCACAAGTAGATTAAATTCCAACATTAACCTAACACATTCACAGCCTCAGGACAGCTCAGGTAGATAGTTAGACAGGTAAACTTTCTAACTAACCCCCTCTCCCCTTTCCCCCATATATAGGTCACTAAATCCGTCTCTCTCTCTCTCTCTCTCTCTCTCTCTCTCTCTCTCTCTCTCTCTCTCTCTCTCTCTCTCTCTCTCTCTCTCTCTCATCTGGTCACTTGCTTGGCCGGATGCTGCTACACGTGAAAAACTAAACCTTTGAAAAAAACCAATGGAAACTGAACACTAATGGATTGACTTGTGGGTGTCTTTATTATTTTTGTTTATTTTATCTATGTTTTTCTTGATCTTTATTTTTTTTTGAATCGTTACTCTAAAATGTGAGGAACTTTGTGGGGTAAAATCAAATAACGAAACTTACTGGAAGGAAAAAAACACCAATAAATAAATAGATAAACAAAAACCACCACTCAAATAATAATAATAATAAAAAAACGAAACACAACAACAAAAAACAGGCAAAACAAACAAAAAACAGTAACCAAAAAACCCCCTTCTGAAATCCCCCCCCCCCCCCCCCAAGAAAAAAAATAGAAGCACACCCCAACACCCTTTCAAAAAACTTTAAACCTACCCACTAAAATGTTACACCACGTCTAACAACAACAACAGGTTCCAATGTTGGGCGGTGGCTGGATGACACTTACGACGCCAATGTGAAGTTCTTTAGAGGTATGCAGATCAGTGGCAACCTTATACTCACCCAACTGGACGCCATGCTGGAGGAGGATAAGGACTAAAGGGAGGAGGAGGAGGAGGAGGAGGAGGAGGAAGAGGTAGTGGTGGTGGTGGTAGTGTTCAATTACAGCTTTTCTCTTTTTTATTGTTTGTTTTGATTATTTTTTGTTGTTTTTCTGGTGTTTATTTATTATTATCATTTATCCATTTATTTATTTATTTATTATTATTATCTATATATTTATTTTTCTATTTTTTCAAACATCATCTTTATTTATATTTACTCTGTTTGATTATTCTAGTTTTTATCTTTATTGTTTGTAGCTACCTGAGTCATATTTTCTTTATTTGTTCTCT
>JAHFWG010000170.1:79580-90182 GCA_020233015.1 Callinectes sapidus | reverse complement strand
ATATATATATATATATATATATATGGCAGTTTTTATACGGTATCTTATTTGGCCTCATTAATTCCCTTCTATCGCAGCAGCCAGCAGCAGCTGCGGCCCAACATGTCGTACAGCTCCTCCTCATGCTGTTTTATATTATTATCACATCACATCACATCCCTCATACCTCTATTTTTCACCTTTTCTTTATCGCACATGCAAAGATTTTCAAGGTAGAAGGGAAATATATAAATGCTTCTTTATAATCAGGCTGGAGTACTTCAGTTCAATTATCTCTTCAGTTTTGTGTTGGCTTATTACAGTATTGATAAGTGAGAAATGGTTAGTAAGTCAGTGGTTAGCTAAGAATGAATGGAGACAAAGAAAGATATCTACATTATTTGAAGTGTGAGGGGGCGGGGCATTAGTGTGGGGTTCACCAGAGAAGTGAAAGACATGGCTCGATTTTCATCCTTTAATTACCATCAGAGCGACAAAACATAGCAGCACAGTATTTATAGTATGTACACTGGACTTGTATGACACACTGTCACACAGTCACCTCCCTACTTCATGAGAGAGAGAGAGAGAGAGAGAGAGAGAGAGATGCTTCATCAAGTAAGGAGTTGGCTGTACACTCACACAAACAACAAAAACTATGATAAATTGACACACACACACACACACACACACTCTCCCTGTACAGTGCTGCATGGCTGACACAGACACCATCACAGCCGCCTCTCAACCTTCAGATTTAAGAAAACTCTCCCTAGCATTAGTTCACTAGATAAAAACCCTATAAAATCCAGCTTCTCTGTTTAATGGGGAGGTAATTATGGAAAGATATGAGAAAAATAATGAATAACAATGTTTCTCAAGTTTCATATTCAAATTAGTAGTTTATATTTCCTCCCAGTGCCTCTATCTTTTACCTCTCAGGGTTTCCTTGCTATTCCTTTCCTCCTTCATGAATCCCTTCAGTTCCCCATCTTAAGACACCTTCCTTCAATCAGTTTCCTTTCAAATACCTTTCCTTCCATTAGCCTTCCTCCAATAATCCCTTCAGAACACTCAAACATCCTCCACCAGTGCTCTCTCTACATTATCAGTCATTCATTGGTCCTCCCTCACAGCCCCAGAGCCTCATTTCTTCACCTTGGCCTGCACATTAATGATCTTCTTGGTGGGGTCGTGTCTGTAGGTCCTCACAACGGGTCCAGTGCCGGCCTTCTTGAACCTTATCTCGTCATACCGGTGTCTCTCCTCAATCTCTCTGGCGATCTTCATGTTCTTCCAGGCTGTGGTGAAAGAGGAGGAAGGTTATCAGGTGTCCCAGAAATGCAGAAATAGTTGAAATGTAGAAAATAAAACCTTACACACACATACGCATACACAGACATTAACACTTACAGTCCTTAAATCCCTCCACAGCTCCCTTCTTCTTCTGTGGCAGCGTCTCTGGCTTGTGTTTGATGTACGGGTCAATCTTGAAGTAATCTCTCACGGCCGGCACACGCAGGAACCCAACTTGCACCAGAGAGAACAGGTTTGTGGACACCCAGTAGCATAAAATGGCCTGTGGAAAAAATGCAACAGTTTTTATACAGTTTAAGAAGAGAAAGTGTGACTTTTCTTAATCTCTAAGGTGTTGTAATGGTTAAATGAGGCAAATCAAATATACAAGAGTCTGACAAACAGCTTTTTCTGCATGGGGAGAAGAAACAAGAGATAATTTTATAGTTTAAGTAGAGGAAACACATTTTTTTGCCTCCTTTAAAAAAAGACAAGGAAAACAAAACATATTAGAGTCCGACAATGCAAACAACCATCCCTCCCTCCCTCCCTCTTGCTCTCTCTGTCTCTACTTACAGCAGGGAAGTTCATAGTGAAGGGGAAGATGACTAAGGGAAGTCCTCTCAACACATACTTCATTGCCTGCATGTTCTGTGAGCTGAGCCGAGCCCCGTCAGTGCCAAGCTGTTGACATAGGAGAGAGTAAGCACTGACTGACTCAATAACTCAATAAATAAATGATTGATTAACTGCTTCACATTATATTACATTAATGGAGACTTTATCTACTGTAGTCTTTGTTTCTCTTTCTACATAACAAAGAAAGTAAATAAATGAATAAGATTGACAAACTAACTAACTGATCTACATTGTATCACATCAGCTGCAGAGCCTTGTTTACTGTAATTTACCAATACCATACATAAATCAAATCAAAACAGTCACCAATAAGATAGAAACAAAACAATTCATAGGTCACAGCAGGTCACAGCAGGGGTCAATTCACCTCAATAGTGGCCAGCATAGTACAGGAGGTAATGATGGGCAGGAGGTAGTAAGGGTCGGCCAGGGTGAGGTCCATGAACCAGGCCAGGCCACCTTCCTTGAGGCTGTCCACAGGGAGGTTGGCCATGCGACGCAGACCGATGAACATTGAGATGAAGATTGGTGCCTGGCGGGTGTGGGGAGTCACGTCAGGTTAAGTTATTCTATTCTATTCTTTTTATTTAAGAGGGTAAGCTGGCCAGGGGTAAAAAAAGATTAGTGAAAATGAAAAGTCTACTAATTTGCCAGTTCCCTTAAAGTTAACTTCTTAATTAATTGATGGACGGACAGACAGACAGACACTAACCTGAGCAAAAGGCACAACAATATTCCGCAGCGGACTCAGTTGTTTCTCCTTCATAAACGTGACGAGTTCCTGACTGTATCTGGCGGCTGCAATGGACAAGAAAGAGAAATGAAGCAAAGAAATCAATATGTAACTAGTTTTCTTCTATTTTTTATGTTTTCTTTGGTTTGACATGTAATTAGATTCATTTTTCCACCCCAGCAATGCAGTTTTGTCAATAAGTAAATAAATCAAATAAATAAAACACACATGCATACATTTTAAACAGCTAAAACACTCTACCATTAATCTGATCTCCAGTGTTTCTCGCCTCAGTCATCTTCATCTGTAGAACTTGCAACTGTGGCATGTAGTTGTTCATTTTGGCCGCGTTCCTCTGCGATACGACCACCAGCGGGAAGATGAGAGTACGCAGGATGACTGTAGCTGTGGGCAGAGGAGGAGGGCGGTCAAATATTGGTGATAAACAAACTAAGCGTGTACATACCTTATATCACATGACAGTAAAAAAAAAACGGCATAAAAACTGACTTATACATTAGTTTAAGTAGCATCAACACACACACACACACACACACACACACACACACACACACACACACACACTCACTCACTCACCAATAGCAATAGTAGCCCACCAGGGAAGGTTACCAGAGACATGTATGAATTCTAAACAGTTCTGCATGATGCCTATTGGAGTCCAGCCACCGAGACCCAGACTAGAGAAGGTGGCCTCCCCCAGGGCTGTCAGGGGCACCTCAACTGCTTCAGGAGGGGCTGGAGGAAGGGGGATGTACTCCACTGCCTCTGTAAAGATGGTAGGCTCTTAGGGTGTGTGTGGAGAGAGAGAGAGAGAGAGAGACAAAACAGTGAATAAAAAAAATAAATTAACAAAATAATCACAAAACACACACACCTGAGGCAGCTTGAAGTGACGGAGGAGGTGTAGGCGGAGGAGGAGGCACAGATATGGAGAGATCACCCACACTTGCATCTCCAACACTGCCCCCCACATCCGCATCACCACTGCTGCTGCCCGTGTCCAACGACGAGGCTCGGACTGTGAAAACCTGCGGAAATGCATTATATTAGACAAAGTTAAGCTGTATTAGGTTAGGTTAAGATGCACAAGTTCAGTTAAGTTAGATTAAGTCAGATATTGCTTACATATCATTGATATTAGTGTGAATAATGTCATATTCATCCATATATCAATCTATCTCATATTTACACCATTTATCTATCAAATACCCATACTATCTACCTGTCAATCACATACACACACTATTCATTTACCTCAAAGCTGCATTATCTATCCACAACCACATACACACACTATTTACCTATCTATGTATCTCAAAACCACACACACACACTATTTACCTATCTATCTATCACACAACCACATACAAATACTATCAATCAACCCCACAACAACACAATTCCTCACACTTTTGAAGACATCGGTGAAGGAACTCAAGTTGCGGTGTGGTGGGGTGCCGCAGGGCGAGGCGAGGGCGGCGCGGACACTAATGGCATGGGCGGACCGTAGGAGCGGGTGGGGGCGTGGGCGGGGGTGCGTCTGCCTCACCCCAGGAACCCCCAAGGAACGACTGTGGTAGCTGGCGGCGGCGGCGGTGGTGGCGGCGGTCCAGCATGGTGTATTCTGCATGAAGTGTTGTTATATTAAGAGAAAAAATTAAATAAACTATATATTCATCACCACCACATCACAACACCATTCCCTACCACAGTACCACACACACAGCGGCGATTAGGTAACACCACATTACGAAAGCTACACACCACATCACCACCACCACATCACCACTACCTCATCACCACACACTGACCTGCACCACCACCAGCAGAGTAGTGTTGGAGTGGCGTAATCCTCGGGTGAAGGCAGCCCCGCGTGAGGAGGCCACCCTGCTGAAGGACACCACCATGTTTGTTTACACCGGCGAGACTCCCCATTCTAACCCCCCCACTCCTCACTATCTTGTCGACATTAATAAACTTTTCTCCCCTGGAATAAAATGCGCTAATTATTTATGATTTGGTACCTTTTAATTACTTGAAGTTGAATTATTAAGTAACAATGGTATTTCTAGTACTTTACTTTGTTATTCTGGTTCTATTGTTTCCCTCTGGTTCCACCGTTCCCCTGTGATTCTGTTGTTCCTCTTTGGTTCCTCTGTTCCTCTCTGGTTCCACTTTTTCCTATCTGGTTCCACTGTTTCCCTCTGGTTCCACTGTTTCCCTCTGGTTCCACTGTTCCCCTCTGGTTCCAGTTTCCCTCTGGTTCCACTGTTCCCCTCTGGTTCCACTGTTCCCCTCTGGTTCCACTGTTTCCCTCTGGTTCCACTGTTTTCCTCTGGTTCCATTGTTTCCCTCTGGTTCCATTGATAGTTCCACTGTTTCCCTCTGGTTCCATTGCTAGTTCCACTGTTTCCCTCTGGTTCCACTGTTCCCCTCTGGTTTCTCTTTTAAAATTTCAGAAAGATGAATTACCATAAAGAACATACATTAAAAAGAAATTACTAATAACACCAACTTAATTTGAGAGGAAAAGGAACATCAATGAAAAAAAAAAAAAACTTAGAAACACCAACTCAATTTAAGATGAAGGAGATAAGTGAAATATATAGTAAACTTAATTTGAGAGGAAGAACAATGAAAACAGACACAACTTACTACCAACACTAAGCTTAATTCAAGAGGAAAGGATAGATATACCAGCACAATGAGCACTTTAGTTTTTATTCATATCTTAATACTTTCATACACTTCATATTAAATCACTCTGGACTGCTTTCAGCCACCGCCACACAAGCAGCACTGGGGTTGGGTGGGGCTGCTGCGGTGGCCAAGTCTGTTTTACAAGTTACGAGTGTTTGAGTCTCTGGGACGAGGGGGTGTGGCGAGGGACAAGGCTTTCTATTATGTACAGGGCGGTGTTTTGGCTCGTCTGGTTGTCTCAAGGGTCAGGGGGCGTATTAACAGGTTCTTTAGTGTGTACCTCTTTCTTAGATGAGTTTTTAGTCTTGAAATCCTTGTTAATCTAGTGAAATTGGTGTGGTTTAGTCACTATCTCATCAGCAGCTTCAAATTTACTGGTGATGAGATAATGGGTAAAATATGACACCAATTTCAGCATGTTAAGGTGGATATTAAGATTAGAAATTTGTCTGAAAGTAGAAAAAGATACATATTTAAGGGTCTCTGTTAATACGGGTCCAGGTTAGTTCGAGTTGGGGTTCTTCGGGGCAGAGTGTTTTGTGTTGTTGATAGTTTGTGATGGCTGAGGTGAGGGGGTGTGTGCAAGTCACCTATAGAAGTCCTCTCAGCCAGCGTCAGTGAGTCAGTGAGTCAGTGAGTGGGTGATGGGGCAGTCACAGGTCACAGTGTCACACTTCAAGGGTTTGTGTCGCCTCGTCCCGTCGCCTCCCGAACATTTTAGTACTTGCGATTCCTCATGCAGAAGGATTAACAAATAAAAAAAAACAAGGGCAGATAGATGACAAGTATGACAGGGCATGGGTAGACAGACACTGGCTTGTTGGACCATCATCATCATCATCATCATCATTATCAGTTTGTTCATACAGTCCCAACAAAAATGATGCCTAAAAGGTATGTATATTTATATATATATATTTATAGTTATGTACACAGGAGCTCACTTTAAAGGCCATTGAATTACCGTCCACAGGAATGTCCCCCGCCATGACACGCTCGTTACTTCACCGGCAGAACACGGATGACGGATTGGTGGGCGGGCGGTCACCAGCTGTCATCACCAGTGTCGGGGCGTGTCATTGCGTCAACACCTCGCTCGGGTCGCGCCGGCGGGCTCTCTCTCTCTCTCTCTCTCAGTGGTCTGTCACGGGTGTCACACTAAGCAGCGTTAATCAGAGTCGCCTCTCGCATCAGGTTCACCAAACTAACAGAACGTACCGAAAATAAAAATACTCCATAATATCACTACTGCTGCAATTATCACTCATATACACACACACACACACACAAACACACACACGCACACACACACACACACAAAGCCAAGAGCCAGCCACCCTTCCTGCCACCACAGCCACACACTCGTCAAGAAACATAAATGGAGTACGAAGGAACCCCAAGAACAGCAAGCAGAGTAAGGTAAAGAATTCTGCACTGAGTAATCCTTGTGTCAGTCAATGTACAGCTTCCTTCACCCTTTCCTGAGCAATGCATTTGGTGACACTGAATCCAAAACAGTGGTATTTGACATGAACCATTGAATAAAAATGCTGGAGTCATTTCAGTTTCATGTTTTGTATCTTTATTTGCGGTAAAACACAACATAAAACAGATATATATATAGATAGTAAGTATGTTTCATCTCTCTCTCTCTCTCTCTCCCTCTCTCTCTCTTTCTCTTTCTCTATCTCTCTCTCTCTCAATTCTCTGTCTGTTTCTATTGTGTGTTCCAATAAGACAGAATGCATCTTGGAAAAGGGACCAAACATTATGGAATGCACTAATTATCTGGCCTCCTCGATACAGGTACTTCTCGTTTTACACTTATTCATTTTGCGTGTTTTTGAATTTGTGTGTTACTCTGAAATGATGAAAAGGTAAAAGCTTTTGCTGTTCTTGTTTTTGTATGGCTCATTCTCAATTTTTCAGTTTCAAGATACAGTCAGCATTGTCACCAAAGTCACAATTGTTTTAAGAGTCTTGTTTGTCGTTTTTCATAGTTTTGTGTTGCTTTTGTGGGTTTTTCTAGACTACAATACATTCACAAATTCCATGACTGACTGCTACACTTCTTGCTATTACTGTTGTTGTTGTTGTTGTTGGTATTGTCTTGGTTGTTATAACAGTTTTAGAGTGGCGAGCTGTGTCTAGACAAATGTTTTGATTACACGGCCAACCTGAGATGCAAATCACTTTTTTTTTCACATCTCAAGAATCCTTACCTAGAAAGAGAAAATAAGGAATGGCGATGATGACTATGATGATGAGCAGTGAGTGGGTTGTGGTGATGACTGTGATGAAGAGACACTGGCAACAATTAAATCAGCACTGAAATTTATAAACAGCGCCAATTTTACCTCAGAAATGTTAATATTTAAAAACAACAGTGGTAACAATCAAATTAACAACAGGATCTACATATTTCAATCTTACATGACCCCCACACAAATGTAGAAGTATCTGACAAGGATGTAGACAGTTTGCTATTAAAAAAAACCTATAATAGAATATGATTCATACTACAGTACATGTTCGATTATAAATGAGCCCCATCTTACATCCCAAAAAATGAAAGAATCTGGAAAGGATGTAGATGCAGTGTGGTATATTATAAAAACAACGATGGCAATATTTAAATTAACAAAAAATATTGATCAAATTAATGTATATCCTCGGTCATCAGAAGAAAAAGTATAAAAACCAAGCAAAATGTTACTAGTCATGTGTCATATAAAGAGCTAAAAACACAACACAGAAATCAACGGAAGATATCAACAGTTCGCGAAAAGAATGGTTTGGTGAGACGGCAGTCAGGACCCATTGACCTCTTTGCCCTTCTTCAAACTAATACCACCAAATTTTGTACAATCTCATAACTCTCACATCCATTTCAAGTCTATTATTTGTTGCCCATTCATTCACCATCACATTTCATTGATCTCTCTCCCTTCTGGAAATTAAAACAATAATTTCTTTCATGTTTCATTTGACTTCCGTTCCCAAGTCCAAACACAACACTGGATACTTTACACACTCGGAAAGACAAAGAGGCAATGAACACCGCATGCCGTTCTCTCAATGCTGTTGCCATTAGACTGAAAATGGTGGTGGTGATGGTGGTGATCGTGGTGGTGGTGGTGATAGTGGTGGTGGTGGTGGTAGTGGTGGTGATATTGGTGGGGTGCAGGAAGATATACAGTGCGAGGACTTCACAATCTAGTCAGTGAGGAAAAAAAATAATAATAATGTCCAGAGAGAGAACACAATATACGTATGCTTGTCGAGAGAAAGGGTGGTGGTGGTGGTGGTGGTGGTGGTGATAGTGGTGGAGAAAGAGAGTATGCATGTCTGGTAATAATGATGATCAGGAATGGAGAGACTGTTGTGGAACGGTGAGGTGTGTGGCCGGCAGAAGAGAAGAAAGAGGAGTGAACCAGGATATGTACGTGTGTGTGTGTGTGTATGTCAGCCTCTCAGAACAGAACAACAGAACGAATGAAGAAGAAAGTGAACATAAACACAGAACATGCCAGGACACATAATGGAGTGCAATCAACAGTTTATCACCTCCTCCTCCTCCTTCACACCAATCCTACATGTGTGTGTGTGTCTGTGTGTCTGTGTGTGTGTGTGTGTGTATGTTACGGCGAGCTGGATGAGATGGCGACGCTGGTGGTGGTGGTGGTGGCGGCGGTGGTGGTGGTGGTGGTGGTGGCGAGAAGGGTCGGAGTTGGTGGTGGTGGAAGAGCAGACAATAACAGCCTGGCGTGGGGAGATGGGGTGAGGGGGGGCGGGGTGCCTGAGGCGAGGACCAGCCCTGCACCTCCTTACCCGTCCTCCTTAGGGGGAGTGAACCAGCCTGAAAGTAGACACACACACTGAACTATGGGAAGAAAATGGACAAAGAAGAAAGAAAAGTGAGATGAACAGACATAAAAGGAAGAAAAGAGAAAGAAAGAGAGAGATTAACAAACTGTAGATGGGCTAAAGCAGCTTATTGTTATCTTCAGGTATGCTTTATCACACAATAGTAAACTAGAGGATATACAGACAAGAGAGAGAGATAAAGGTGATATGAGGTAAGACAGTGAGGAGAGACAAAGGAAGTAAGAGGACATAAAAACACTCGTATCAACTGAAAAACTAAAGAAAATATGTTGAAGAAATGAAATATTGTTGTTACACGCCAAATCATCGCCTTCAGAAACAAGAACAATGCTGAAAAACAATACAACATTATCATTACACACAAAAAATCACTCTTACACAAAATACAAACACACTACAACAGTCATATATCAAATCATCACACACACACACACACGCACACACACACACACAAACTGACATTCAACACTACTCACCATTCTTCTCATGAATCTGTACGAGTGACTTAAAGGACTGCTGTGCCCTGGCCAAGCTATACTGTCCCTGCAACAAGAGTACCACCATTACACTCAACACCGCACTCACCACACACACCTCACACAGTCCCAGAGGTGGTGAGGCATGCCAGACTGAATCCCTGTGTTTAAAAATGCTTTACTTTCACCATAACAACTTTCCAAAGCCACTGAGGGAATTAAACAGTATTTCCTGAGTTAATAATGTAAATAACTTGTTGATTTGCTACTATAACTACAAAAAGACCCTTGAAAAATACTGAAACTTCAAGTACAGTCTTTGGAAAATAGGGAAGGTGCAATCCAAAGGGTTCTATCACACTCTTTAACACACAAGTACAATTAACAAATTACAACACAACAGATTTGCTACTATAACTACAAAAAGACCCTTGAAAAATACTGAAACTTCAAGTACAGTCTTTGGAAAATAGGGAAGGTGCAATCCAAAGGGTTCTATCACACTCTTTAACACACAAGTACAATTAACAAATTACAACACAACAGCACTTGAAAAAAACAAGAAAAAAATGAAGAAAAGGCCAACACAGCACCCGGGGACTGCTTGAGGTGACAGAATATGAACACATATATCACAACAGACACAGGGATCAACGGAGAAACCTGCGGGGGTGTGGTAACAGTGATGGGAAGGTGTATAGAGAGTGGCGACACCTTGGCAACACTTGGCCGGGGAGGAGCAAGTGATGAGGGCCACACATCAAGGCAATGGTGTCTGGCCTGCCTGTGCTCCTGCCTTAACTTAATGGGTTATCAGTGTTTTCTGTGGTTTATTACAGTTAACTTAAGAGAGACAGAGTGATAGAGTAA
>JAHFWG010000159.1:207280-234044 GCA_020233015.1 Callinectes sapidus | reverse complement strand
CATGCTGTCTTGACTGCTGTATGGCATTCAGGTACCCTTCCCCCTGACTGGAAGAAGGGGTTGGTCGTCCCTATCTGGAAGGGGAAAGGGGACCGTCAAGACTGCAGCAACTACCGTGGAATAACGCTGCTCAGCGTGCCAGGCAAGGTGCTTGCCCATTTGCTGCTGACACGGATCCGCACTCACCTGCTGAAGTATCAGAGACCTGAACAGTCAGGGTTCACGCCCGGTAAGTCAACAACTGACCGTATCCTAGCGCTTCGCGTACTGGTGGAGCGCCGACGTGAGTTTCGACAGGGAATGCTTGCAGCCTATGTCGATCTCAAGAAGGCGTTTGACTCAGTGCATCGAGAGACACTCTGGGATCTTCTGCGTCTCCGTGGGATTCCTGCAAGGATTATTGGTCTATTACTGGCCTGTACTCCGGGACTGTAAGTGCTGTGAAGTGTGGAGGAGGCGTGTCCAGCTTCTTCCCTGTGAATACAGGTGTGAGGCAGGGCTGTGTGCTTGCTCCATCACTTTTCAACACATGCATGGATTGGGTACTAGGCAGAGTTGTGGAACAAAGTCATTGTGGAGCATCTGTCGGCAACACCAAGATTACAGATCTTGTTTTTGCTGATGATGCAGCAATCTTCGCTGAGTCACTGGAGGTTCTGGTAATGGCTCTAGAGGCACTGCACGAGGAGGTGAAGCCCTTGGGACTTAAGGTTTCCTGGGCCAAGACCAAGGTCCAGGTGTTTGGAGGCGTGCTGGATGAAACAGTACAGTCTGTCCATGCGTGTGGCGAGGACATTGAGATCTTGAAAAGTTTCACATACCTTGGTAGTGTAGTACATAACGATGGTGGGTCGAGCCAAGACGTCACACGGCGGATTGGCCTGGCCCACGGCGTTATGGATTCGCTCAACACGAGTATTTGGCGTTGTCGATACCTATGCAGACGGACAAAGATTCGGATCTTCAAGTCGCTGGTGATCCCTGTCTTACTCTATGGATGTGAGACATGGACGCTGAACACCGACCTGAAGAGGCGAATTGATGTCTTTGGTACTAGATGCCTTCGCAGGATCATGGGATACCGCTGGTATGACTTTGTGTCAAATCAGCGATTGTTCCACGAGACCGATTCGAGGCCTATTACTAGCATAGTCCGTCAGCGCCAACTGCGGCTATATGGGCATGTGGCACGATACCCGGAAGCCGACCCTGCTTGTCGGGTTGTTTCCGTAAGGGACAACCCAACCTGGAGGAGGCCTAGGGGACGCCCACAGAACTCTTGGCTGCGGCAAGTCGATGCCTCCTGCTGGGAGTTACTCGGTATAGGAAGGGAGCCTGCATGGAGACTCGCGAGGCGTGGCCGCCAGGAGTGGCGCCGTAGGGTAGGCGAGGCAACGCGCCCCCTGGCGTATGCCCCCCATGATTGATTGATTGTTCATTTACAACAAATTCTCTACAGCCGTAACAATAGCTGTTCGGACTTGTTAGGCAACCTCTAGAAACCATCTCCCATGCTATTCTGCTGCACCTAACTTTTTAGCTTTTTTAATGATTTTGTTTAGCTTGATTTTGTCTGCTAAAGTTAGCTTTTTATACCAGGTAGTGATAAGATAAATTTATAAAACAGGTTGATTATATTCTTGTCTACATGAACGTCATTTGAAATTCTGATAAAATATAGTCTTTAGTTGCACTTCTTCATGGCTAGATTTGTGTTTGCCTTGCCTTTGAGTTCATCATCAATCACAATCCCAAGCTATTTATATTGTTTTACCTGCTCCACAGGTTCCCCATCGATACTGATGGCATCAGATACATTTTTAAGCTTATTTCTAAGATTTATGACCATCTCTTTTGTTTTCTTCGAATTCAATACATTTTTTTTTTTTTTTTTCTGTACACCACAGTAAATTTTTTGCACCGGATTTTCATAATTTCTACAGTAATCATCCAATATCTTTCCTGTAATTACTGTGTCATTAGCATATTTGATTATGGTACAGTCGTCAAAGACACTCCTACAATCATTTCTGTACAGGGTGAATAATACTAGGGACAACACACATCCCTGGAGCGCATCTTTGTTGGTGGTGATTCTGCTGGACATTGTACTACCAATTTTGGTGTACTGGTACGTTTTTGTTAAGATTACTATTATAGCCCATCTCTAGAAGTTTCTTTAAAAAGTACATGGGGCTGTTTAGTGTTAAAAGCTGAGCTAAAATCAATGAACAGAATAATCTAGTTGATGAGTATCTTTGATCTAAGTGTTTCCTAATGTCATTCATAATAGTTAAGCTTGCATCTTGCACACTTCTATTTCTACATTAGGCAAATTGCATTTGGTCTCTAAAACTTTCCATTCTGTCACATAAAAGGTTCCTAACTATATTCTCCAGACATTTCATGATATTAAATGTGAGGACAACAGGTCTATAATCGATAAAATGATTCGGGCGAGAAGTTTTGGCAATGGGTTTAATTTCTGTCAACTTCCATATATGAGGTACTTCTCCCTGGGCGATGGAATCCAGGAACAGTTGTGTCAGCACTGGCATCATTTATTCTGCACAGCATTTAATTGCCCTAGCTGGCACCGCATCCGGCCTTGTGGCTTTACTCACTCGCACATGTTTCAGTTCCCTCAACACTGCTTCATTCTTAATCTCTATTTGTTTATCTCTCTTATTACGTATGATACCCAGCACCTCATTCCGTTCTACACTAAAATCATATTGTTCAAACCTAGCGAAAAATTAGTTCATATCATTTACAGGTGTTATTTGCTTTTCACTATACCCACAGTGTCTTGAGTCCCTTCGAAGCATCCTTCAATCTATTTGACCGGAAAAGTCCTTCACTCTTTCTTTGTTATTTTCTTATCTATTCGTTTTTGCAGATTCAAGTCTGTTGTGATATTTCGTTTTAATGTGGATTAGTTGAGAGAATGCAGCCTCACAGGAATAAGTTGATGAAAATGGTAGGAGGTGGCGAAAAGCTAAGTCACATATGTTTGGGTATGAAGGTAACATTGATGACCAAAATACTGTGAAAAATTCAGTTTCAAACTTCATCTTAGCTCCTGAATCCTCGTGAAGTGTCAACAGCTCAGTTTGGCCATCATCATTGTCATCAGGAATGCATGTCACTGGAGCAGCGAAGGGGGCCCTTACTAGCCGAGAAGTTTTGCTTTGGATATCTGTGAAGTATCTTTTAAATTGCCATTCCAAGGCCTCAAGATGTTGGGTAATCATGTTCTGCGTAGCAGCATCACACTCCTCTACAATTTCTGACACTGTCTCCAGCATTGTCAAGTTTCCCATTCAAACTTTGCACGTCCAATCTTACGAATGAAAGCTTTTATTTTGTCCACAAAATCGATTATCAAGCTTCCTTTTCCTTGGAGTTCCAGGTTCAGAGTGTTCAACTGTCTAAATATGTCAACAAGATAAGCTAGCCGTATTTCGAAGCTATCAGCAGACCATGCTGACAGCAAATCTTGCTTGTTCTGTATTCTGAGAAAGAGGCTGATCTCTTCTCTGAGCTCAAATACACGCCGAACTACATTTCCTTTTGATAGCCTGCGAACTGCTGTATGAAATAGGAGGGTCTCATGAGCTGCATCTGTATCTTGTCTTTATAATTGTATTCAGAGTGTCCTGTAATTCTGAGGGTAGCGTTTTTGCCTGTGGATCATGCAGTGAAGAGGGATAGCATTTGGTGCTTTTTTGTATAACTCTTGTAACAAAACCTGATTGAGAACCCAACATGGCTGGAGCGCCGTCTGTGCATATCCCACAGAGATTGCCTGTAAGTTTCTGCATTACATCTTCACCTTTTGTAGATTGTTCAAGAGGTTCACAAAACAAAAATTCCTCCTTCAGATCCTCATCATGAACATACCTTACAAAAGCCAGGAGTTGTGAGCAGGACTGGACGTCAGTGGACTCATCAAGTTGAATACTGAATAATCCAGCTCTTTTAATTTCCTGTATCACCTACTCTTTGATGTCATCAGTTATTTGGGAGATTCGGCGTTGCACTGTATTATTTGAGAGTGAAATAGCATTCAGCTTTTCAGCACTTTTCTCACCCAAAACAAGCTTTACCATTGTTTTGGCACATGGCAAAATTAATTCCTCCCCAATTGTGTGAGGCTTCTTTTTCTTTGCTATTTCAAGGGATACAAGAAATTATGCCTCCACTACGGCAGCATTTTGTTGTCCATCCCTATGGACATCCTTATCTTTTCTTTGAACACATTTGCAAAAAAGGCTTTTTTATGTCTGCAGTAATAGCAACAGGCCAAAGATGAAAGCACATGAGCACCTCAACCAAATCTGAGTTAAGTGACGGGCCTGATGACTAACAGTCGTTCAACGATACACCATTATAACAGAAGGCTGATGCATCAAACACAAGCCTCACTTTGGTACTTGAGCTACTTAACTTTAAAGCTGGACGATGAGGCATATAGTGCACGGGATTCACACGTGTAAGTACTTTGGCACTTCTTCTATGATGCGATCTGACTCATAACTGTCAAACGCACCTTTATACTCTTCCTTTAGTTCCTTATCTTGTTCTAACTTCACTATGAATTTATTCAACCTTTTTCTGGCTATGCTTTCATTATTCATAAGTCTTTCTTTGGCAAAGTCATCCTTCCAAGGTAGTGCAACCTCATGGCGACCGTCCACAAACTGTACTGTACTCTTAAATTCCCTCAAGATTTGGGTATCATTATGACTTTCAACAAGTTCCTTAGGCTTAATCCCAACAGTCTCCAGATCCCAAAACTTACTTATATCTGATTCAGAGACAGAAGAGATACATAACAGTTGTGGTGCAGAGTATGGTTTGTTGTGAATGGTTTCATGCAGCCTGCCACTTAACACATAGCCAAATACAGATTTCATAGCTACAACATGGTCAATCTGGAAGGCATCTGCAGGAGAAATTAATGTCCAATATAAGTCTAAACCAATCAATACATCAATCTCAATGGGAGAATCATGGCAGTAATCATCAGCTAAGTCAACATGTTTGAATGAATTAAGCACTAAATGTGGTAAAACAGGACTAACTAATAGTTGACATATTTTAGGGATCTCGGCAGCAATAATAGGTACCACTTGCTCATCAGAACCCCACAATTTTAACTCAAAGATATTTCTATGTTCACTTCTTCCAGAACTATGACCACCAAAGCTGGAATAAGGTATAGGAGCACTAGTGATCCATTGTGGTTTACACTTTCTCACAAACGAGCTACTAACATGTGATCTGTCTGCACCATTATCAAACATTATAGGCATTTTCAGTGGCGTCTTTTACCCTAACACCTGTTCGCTTTTGAGAAGTATGAGGCCACTGAAAACGATAGCAACACTGCCAGACGACTCTCCCTCGTTGCCGGCCGAAAAAACTGTTGTACTCTTCATTTTCGCCGGATCACGCCGCGCGCCGCTGAGGCGTCCTCATTTCACCACACAGAAGAGGATTGATATCCTCCCAAGCCAGAATAAAATTTTGCTACTTTTCAGGACAAGTTTGTTTTCCAGTCAATATTTAATGCTTTTTTCAAATTTAGATAGTTTCTTTTTGTGGAACTCTCAACTTTTTAATAACACTAAACTAACCTAACCTTACCTTTAAAATTAAAGAAACTAATCTAACTATATGACCTAGAACTGATTTCTACAGGAAACCATTATCATTTTTAAATTATTCTTATGTGATATATAGAGTAGGTAATTACATTAAAAATTAGCAACTGTGAAAATGTGCTTATTAGCCATGACTACGACAAGAAGTTGCACTGGACATCAGGCTTGGTTAATGCTGCTGATTTTTTAATTAATCAGAATTCCTCACTCCTCAGAGGGTTAGACTCTCCAAGGCAGGGTTAGCATTGAAAAAAAAAAAAAAAATCTCACCCCAAAAAGGACTAAAAGTTTGAGGGAATGTTTTTTAAGGGATTTCAAATATATTTGGCATGGAATAGAAAATATAAACAAATTGCATAGGTGATATCAAACGTCTTGTTTTCTTTGGTTTCCTGACTTTTTGTTTCTCAATGTGGCCTAATTGCTGATTTTCTCAGTAAGGACTTGGAAAGACTGACCCTATGATAAGGACTTTGTTTTGTTTAATACTTGGAGATTTCGATGGGAATATGTGGTAAACTTATTATGATATCGATTTACATTCAAGCCCCACCCCCAAATAAAAAAAATAAAAAATCATTTTATCATATTATATTTTATTCTTTGCATTGATTTTTTCATACTTTTTAGTGTCTAAAATTTCTCTTCTCACTCTCTGGTCTAATTCTTCTTGTTCGTGCTCTGAGGGCTTGTGTCATAACAGTGGATGGTGGTGGTGGTGGTGGTGGTCCAGCGGGTGATGATCGTGGTGATCTCTCTTTGAGGTGCGACAGGAGCAACAACGGTGTGTGTAGTTGAGGGGTTAGGTGATGGAGGGCCACCACGGTCCTGCTCAACAGCTGGCAATGGCTCCTGGCTATCAGCTGTGCCCTCCAGATGTCACACATGAATCTATAAAGTGTAAGTAGGAGTTTAGTAATAGGGGAGCGCCTGTAGCGGTATTTGGGACCAATTTAATACTAGGGGTAAGAAAAACCAATATTGCCCTGAAGGTCGTGGGTGTCGCTTGTCCTATCACATTTTTCTACAGTTTAAGTAATAAAGGCAATATACCCATTGACCATTAATGCACAACATGCCAAAGAAGGCGTTATACCACTAGTGATTGCTTGTTCTTCAGTACTTACGTTTATTGAGACATTTCTGCCGCGTTGTCCTTTGAACTGGGAGAAGTGGAGCGGGAGAGAGTCAGTAGACGACTGGCGGCCAGTGGCGGTTTGCCTAGCTGTGAGGCTGTGTTCGTTCGTCCAAAGTTTTCAGAGCACCACCATAAAAAAAATATAACCAAATCTTCCACATTATTGTTATAAACATATGTCATTAGCAAGCAACATTGTAAATATTCTATCATCTTTATATTTTACAAGTAGTTTTACTTAAATAACCCGTAAAATACAAAAGGTTCACACAACTGAAAGTCGAAGTCGAAATCACAAGGCTTTGAAAAAATCATTATGAGGAAGTGCGAGTTTCGCAGCTAATCAGCAATTTTGTTTGGAACTAGATGCACCCGAGAATTTAGGCCCAGTGCCATGCATTAAATCGTATCCACATGGATAAATCCTCTGAATTTCAGTATCAGCAAAAGAGTTACGACATTTTTTTTGCTTACATAATAGGTACTACTTACCACATTTTCATGCGCCTCAGAATAGAAGTTTTTATTGATTTAAAACTGGAAAAGTTGGCACCTTTTTCGCAGCCTTCATTACATGCGTCTGGGTTTATGAGGTCGTGCTCTGGAAGGCGTTCGGGTGTAGGGCGGTTGGGATCAAGGATTCTAAGAAGGATACCAAGCCGTGAATTATACCTTGGAGGAAAGATCATGGCGCCACAGTGGCCACTAACGGAAGCTAAAGATAGAGAATGGAACCCATTTTCTCTGTTTCACTAGGGATGGCTATATTGTTTTGCTTAATTTTTCGCCCTCCTTTTCTTATATTAGTCGTATATTCACTCATTCATAGGTACATTGATACATATACATATAGATTAATATATTTTATTGTGTAATATCGGTTACATAAAGTCAACACCCATAATGACTAGATTAATTCTGAAACTGTAAACAGAATTCTAATGCCTCTTAAGCAATGAATTTCATACTTGCAATGTTGTGATAAGAATAATGATTGCATTCACATAACAAAATTATTGATAGAGCACACACACACACACACACACACACACACACACTATTGAAGACCCTGCACAGCTAAGTGTGTGTGTCAGGGCGCGGGTCTATACGGCGCAGTGGCCCTGCAGCTCCTGCCTCGTGCTGCCCCGTCGCCTGCCCTGGGCCAGAATGGGGCCCACAATGTGTTGTTGCTACTGCCGCCATGTGCTAGACGCGAGGGAGGCTCGCTGCGCCACGTGTCGCCTCGCCCATGGTAACAACAGGGTGGTGGTGGTCTTTCCAGTCCGCTTGCGTTGGAGCCACTGCATTCATCTACAAGTGAAATGTGTGTCAGCACCAATCAAATTCAACTCGACAATAAAACCAGTCCCTAAGTCACAACCTTTAGAGCAATCTGGATAAGGTTAGGCTAGATTTGTAAATGTTTTAACGATATTTATCTAACGTTTCCTCAGTGAGGCAGATACTCCGATATATAGAATGGCTTTTAATTTAAATGTGTCATATTTATTGACTTATCTTATCATTATTTGTCACTACATACCTTCTAGTGCTTCTAGGGAACAGATGAAGGCGCATCCGTGGATAAGTTGCTCAATTTTCGCCACAAAAGCAGCAAGAACTGTTCCTTGTTGTTGTTGTGCGTGGGGACATTTTGAATGTGATGGTGCCGGTGGAGCGTTGCCGTTGTGTGGCGTCAACAGCTGGCCGGGCCCAGGGGTCCCCCTCCCCTTCACTACTCTCCACTGCTTCTGCTCCCTAGTGTGCACTGACGGCATGAACATTTTCCTCAATTTCGCCAATTCGATCACTTCATCCTTGATTATAATATCCTTGGTTGGGATGGACGCCACTGAAAACGCCTAATCTGAGCAGTGACAAAGGTACCATCACTTCTACTCACCCGAACATTGGCTGTTTGTAAAAGAGTGCAGTTACCACCTTGCCCTGTAAAGAGGGCTACATCACTAGGCCTATCCTTACTAACTTGACCTTGCTTTTCTTCATTTTCTTCATTCTTTGGGTCTAACTCAAGCTTAACACCACACATTAGAATAGAGTGGCCACCGTTACACTATATGCCCACTATTCAAACACTTGAAACACAGACCTCGTTCCTTTCCACATAATTCTAAAACACAATAGCAATTTTCTGATTTATGCTTCCTACCACAGAAACTGCACATGAGGTGTTCTTGCTTGGACGAGGCATGGAGGGCTGTGGCTGAGCACACTCTCCTTAGAACCCTTATTTTCAGTTTTCTTTTCTTCATTACTACTTTTCTTACGCTTAAAAGCTTCAGATCTTTCTAATCGTGATATTTCTTTGTCTAAGAATTTAAGTAAAAACTCTGAATCACTCATGTCCATCACCATCCCTGGCCCAGTCAAGCCGCATTTCACTAGGCAAATGATAGGAGTAAGAAATACTTCATACTGCTTCCCAGTGACACCAAGTGCTTCCAAACTGCAGATGTGTACCAGGATGTCGTCACGTAATTTCCACAGCTGTGCCACGCCCTTATGTCCACCGCTACTGATGTTAACTTGACCATTCAACAATGCTTGGGCATATGCAAAGATAATCCTTTCGGGTTTGTTATAACGCTCCTTCAGCAGGCCACAGGCAACAGAATAATTAGCAGAGGTATGAGCTAGTCCCTTCACAACATTCTTGGCATCTCCCTCCAACAATGACATCAAATAGGTGAACTTACTAATCACTGGAAGGTCTGTTGAGTCGGTGTGGGAGGAGACCTGATCCCAGAAGGACTGCCACTGGGTGACCTCACCATTGAACTTCGGCAACTCCAGCTTAGATAACTTGACATTGGTGACGTCTGAGTCCCGTGAGGAAGATTGTCCACTCAAACTTTCAGCTTTCACACCAGAACGAGCTGCGGCTGCTGCTGCTAATTCCCTGATCAGCTCGAATGCCTGTCTGAATGCATGTGCTTCATCCCAAAAATCATCTAAATCTTCTTCAGATACTTCAACTTCTAATGCTTCTTGTACTTCATCTAACTTAGCTAACCTCTTAGCGAACTCCTGAACGGCAAACTCGATCTGGCTTATGGTAGGAGCCTGTGCTTCAGTGCGTCACCCAACGTTTTGGAAGTTCTCGTCACCCACCCTCGACATGTCGTCCTTGTCTTCTTTAACTTCTCCATCTTCTCCTCGCTGTCAGCACAAGCCACTATCTTCTTATCTTCTTAAGGAATCTTCCCGGGTCTGGTCACCAAAATGTAGGCCTTCCTAATCCCACATCGTGCAACAGCACCAATTTAATAGAGGAGTCAAAGGATAACAAAAAGACGCCATGCCTCCTTCTTGCTTACTATATTTCTAAACACATAAGTCGCCAGCAGAAACAATAACATCATACATAATCTTCACATTACTTGCTAAATATACACTCAAAATTATGACATCAACTGGGCTATGTCAGCTGTTCATAATTACATACAGAAGAGTTCTTAATCTAATTACTAAATAAAGGGAAATATGCATCTGAAATAGTAATGGAACTTCAGAATGAAATCTAGCGAAAATGAAAGAAAACGGGGAATGTATATAGCATAAAGAAAAATGGAATTTATCCGGTTTCTATTATAAACACATGATCCCTCTGTAAACACTAACATAATTTGAAATTCAACATGTTCAATTCTTGTCGACTAAAGAAGGAACGATCTTTGCCAACATGTTGAGGATGCTTGGTTTTCCAGATGTAATCTAAGCTGAGCCTTAGTGATTCAGCTGTTAGTATTTTGTGACAAATTACACACTGAGGCTTCACTACACCTTTATCCATGTAGTTGTCATCATAGTTGCGTTTCTTATTAGAAGCCATCATTGTACCTGCAATGTACTAACAAAAAAAACTGCTATTTCTAACACCGCTAACATATGTCATCACCCATGATTAGAATAATAAAATGGTAAATATGAGGTTGAAAGGAAGTTAGATTTTACGTTACAAAAAAGTTAAAGAATGTGCACAGATACAGCAGATATTATTTACCTTCTTAATATACTTCATGATGCAGGGCTTACTTACCATTTAAGTGGTGTTGATGTTTGCTTAAGTTCATATAATACTGAAGTATTCACAGGTGGGAAGATACTGATTATATAGGGAGGCATACACGGTGATCAATTTTGCAACTGTGAATACCTGGTTAACTGAATAATATGAACATCCTTCCTGATACGCAAGATTCTAGACCGGTTATCATACAGAATACACAGCTTAGGAAGCCTTAGATTAGAATTATGTTGAGTTAAAATTATTTTGCTACCCTAATACATCCCCATGTCGTGTTTTATGTCAAAAATACAGAATCATATTAAGAAGAAAAAAAAGGGGGGGGACGTATTACTCATGTGTCTGGCAGCAAGGCATTGCACAAACCTGTACTGAACCTGTAAGTTCCCTCCACTGGCTACCTACCTGCTAAACTCCTTTGGTTTTATTTATGCATAGCCTCAGATTATGGCCCCTACATTCTCCTATATGACCCCTCAGGGACCCATGGCACCCAGTTTGGGAACCATTGATATATATATATATATATATATATATATATATATATATATATATATATATATATATATATATATATATATATATATATACAGTGATACCTCGGCTCACGAACATAATTGGTTCCCAGAGAGTGTTTGTAAGGCGAAAAGTTCGTCTTCCGAGCATTTATTTCCCATAAGAAACCATTAAAATGAGAATAATCCGTTCCCAGGTCCCTATAAAACATAATTTTCTACTAAATAAGCCTTAAAACTACACAAAAATATACCTTATTTTATGTATAATAAATGTGCTATTGTATTGTATTAAAGAAATAAACTGTACTGTATAATAAATTATTAAATTTTCTTTAATGTCTTCTTAGGCTTAGCACTAGCCTGTGGTGGGGTCTTTTTTGGTCCCATAATAGCAAAAGTGTCTATCAAATGTCTCTCAAACACAACCCTCGTCCACACACAAGGAAAGGCAGTGACGAACTGGGACGCCGTGAGCGTGCGTCAGCTTCTCGTGGCCGCCACCGTGGCGCTGTTCGACCGCGTGGTTTGGTTCGTCTGCCGAAAACTAGTTCGTGAGCTGAGACTAAATTATCGCGAATTTAATGTTCGTGAGGCGAAAAGTTCGTGAGCTAAATCGTTCGTCAGCCGAGGTATCACTGTATATATATACTGTTTACAGAATGTCCCGTGAATTAAGGAATACTACTTTAGGACTTGATAAGTTAAGTGATCCTAAGTCGAAAATGCTCTATACACATATACTGTGTTTTGTTTTGTTTTGTTGGATATTGACGTAGAAATTTTGTGTTGCGGGTACCGCTCCCCTTGGTGGGTATCCGGCAACTTGCCTCCGTCCCGGAGCGTTGCGTACTCAGTGGTGTCACGCATTGTTAACATTTGTTTTCCTTATAAAATAGACGCCACTCGAATCCTTCCAGTAAACAAGTAACAAACCACATGTAAACATTTTGCACGTGTTAGTCAAGAAATTGTACAGTTAACACTGCAATACAGTGATTTCAAGTGTTACTCTCTAAATATACTACATGGCAACTCACCAGTTTGACGACGACTATCTCCTGGCTGCTGTCCCCAGTCTGTTGATATCATCGTTACCTTGTAAATCCCTCTAAATCATTCAGAATTTTATTTATGTTGTGTTCTGTAAAATCTGAATCTCTGTGTGTGTGTGTGTGTGTGTGTGTGTGTGTGTGTGTGTGTGTGTGTGTGTGTGTGTGTTTATTTACCTAGTTGTATTTACCTAGTTGTATTATACAGGGTCCGAGCGGGTGCTCATAATGTTCTGTCTCCATATATCTCCATATATCCAACATTTCCTTGAATTTATGTATATTGGTTGTTGCAACAACCTCCTCTTTTAAACTATTCCATGTGTCCACAATTCTATGTGGAAAACTGTACATTTTTGTGGCCTATAGACACTGACTCTTTTTTATCTTCCTTGAGTGTCCTCTCATAGCTAGTTTCTTCTTCCATCATCACCAGGTTTTGCTTGTCCAGCTTTTCAATACCATTTACTATATTATATAGAGGTATTATATCTCCCCTCTCTCTTCTATTTTTTTTAGATTTGGCAGTCCCATTTCCTTTAATCTGTCTTGATGTATTAGCTCCCTTAGTTCTGGTACCATTTTTGTGGCTACTCTCTGGATCCTTTCTAATTTCCTTATATCCTTTTTCGCATTAGGTGACCAGACCACTGGTGTACATTCCAGCCTCGGATGTACCATAATAGTTAGAATTTTTTTTCATCATATCTTTATCCATGTAGTGGAAAGCCCCTTAATGTTTGTTAACATTTTATATGTTGATCCAAATAGTTGATTTATGTGTCGTGCTAGACTCAGTGTGTCCTGTATCACCACCCCTAGGTCTTTTTCTTCTTTTGTCGTAGGTATGTCTTCCCATCCGATCTTGTTTGTCTATTTTGGTCTTCTTTTGGTGTTGCCTAGCTCCATCACATGACATTTCTTTGCATTAAAAATCCAGTTTCCACCTCTTACTCCATTCATTGATCTTGTCTAAGTGACCGTGTAGCTCTAGTCAACATTAATTTGGCGTTATCTGCAAACAGATTCATATAGCTGGTCACACCACACTGTATATCATTTACATATCTTTGGAACATTGTGGGTGCTAGGACTGACCCCTGCGGTATTCCACTTGTTACTTTCCCTCAACTTGAAGTTGCTTCCCTGATTACAGTTCTCATTTTTCTACCTTACCAATAATCCTGCATCCATTCTAATAGTTTCCCTCGCATTCCACCGATGTGCTTCAGTTTACATAATAATCTCTTGTGTGGAACTGTATCAAATGTTTTTTTGATATTTAGGAAGACAACATCCACCCACCCATCCCTGTCTTCGATTCCTTCAATTACACGTGTATAGAAATTTAGTAGGTTTGTGACACATGATTTTCCTTGTCTGAATATAAATTGCCTATTAGATATAACTCAATTGTCTTCTAAATATCTCACCCAATTCTCTTTAATTAATACCTAACATATTTTGATGACAACATTTGTTGGTGAAACAGGTCTATAATTTAGCGGGTCAGTCTTCTTTCCTTCTTTGCATATGGGCACTATGTTGGCCCTCTTCCACTCTTATGGCACCCTCCCCACCCCTCCTCTATTGAACTGGTTGTAACATTGCTTGACTCACCCCTTATGGTTTGCTGCGTTCTCCACAGAGAACGTAGCAATCTAATGGGTGACTAAATCAAACTTGCAAAGTATTTATTTCTTTTCTGCTCAATGATGATTTATGTTTATATGTATTCATATTACTTAGTACATTATTCTATTAAAAATATTTTACCATGTTAATAAACCAACACAATGCATGTTAAGGGACCAACATTGTATATATTGGATAAGTATGTTTTAAACTTTTTGTAACTATTGTAAGATTCTATATATAAGTTCAAAACCAAATGAAGGATCATCCAACTCGGCAATCAGCTTTTCTTCATCCCTTATAAATGGTGACCCAAGCAGCGATACAGACCTGCCTCAATAATGGACAACACGAAACCCGACGCTGAGGAGCTCCTTATTCGCGCTGTAGCAGTGAAGCTGTCTCCATTCTGCTCCAGTGAGGCTGCCTCGTGGTTCCGGCGAGCGGAGTTCCAGTTCCGGTTAAGAAGAGTCACAGACCCTCGCACTAAGGCAGACTACGTACTGGAGGCCATCCCCGAGGAACTCTTTCCCCGCGTCGCTGCATGGCTGGACAACCAGGACAAGGACGTCCATTATGAAGACCTCAAGAGTTACCTCCTGCAAGAATTCACACTCTGTCAGCGCCCGCGCCCAACGTCTCCTGCGTCTTCTACAAGTGCCTCTAGGAGACTCTACTGCACACGCCGCGTGGAACGAGATGCAGGCTCTCGCTACACTGCCCGAGCTCGACTCTACAACCAACACACCACGGCGTGTAGACCTGCTTAAGGAGTTATGGCTGCAGCGCCTTCCCCCGGCTGCCCTACACGAAGCTGATGTTACACTCATGGATGTTCTTGTGACAAAAGCAGACAATCTCATCAATGCTGCCAAGGCATCCCACGTCTCTGACGCTATCTTCTCCGCTTCAAACGAGGACCTACCCGACACAAATGCGGCCCAGTCTTCCTTCTACAAACGGCCCCCCAATACTCAGGCCCGCAACCGCAACCTGGGTCCTCGAAGTCAACCAACGCTCCACGGACTGTGCTACTATCACTTCACGTTTGGGACGCGGGCTCGCAAATGCTTCCCAGGATGCCAATGGCCAAAAAACATGTAACAGGGCTACCGCTAACCACAGCGGTAGCCTCTCAGGACCCCACCCGCGGGAACAGCGACGTACTTGGTCCACCTGGTTCGGGTTTCTTCATCACGGACATCTTATCTGCCCGCAAGTTTCTGGTGGATACAGGCGCCTACCGTTCTCTGTTCCCAGCTACGGCAGAGGACAGGAGGCGCCCTATGAAACTACGCACAAATATTAAGCTCATCGCGGCCAATGGAAGCCCAATTCCGATCTACGGTACCCACACCATCCGTATTCAAGCAGCCGGACGCAGCTTTACCTGGGACTTCATCGTCAAAACACCCCTCCTGGGAGCAGATTTCCTGAGTCACTATGGACTGCTCGTTGATGTCGCCAACCGAAAATTGCTGGATGTCGCTACCTTCCGCTCTACACCCCTTGGCTCTCAGCGCCAGTGCGCTGACATCTGCTCCATACGAATAGATACACCCTACGGCATCCTCTGCCAAGAGTTCCCTGTAGTCTTCCGTCCAGAACTCCATCAGAAGCCCGGCCAGCTAACAAAACACGGAATCTTCCACCACATCAAAACAACACCCCCAATGAACTCCAAGTTTCGACGCTTATCACCGGAGAAGCTTGAAGCTGCAAAACAAGCGTTTGCTGACATGGAACGGATGGGCGTATGTCAAAGAGCTTCCATTCCATGGGCATCTCCTCTTCACCTCGTCAGGACGGCCGATGGGGCCTGGCGTCCCTGTGGCGACTACAGGCATCTCAACCTGGTTACAGAACCAGATCACTACCCCCTTCATAACATGGCGGATCTTACTTCCAACCTGCACGGGGCCCAAGTTTTCTCCAAGCTCGATCTCCTGAAAGGCTATTTCCAAGTCCCTGTATATCCCGAGGATGTTCCCAAGACGGCAGTCATCACACCCTTCGGGACCTACACATTCAATTACTACCACCGATTCCTTCCAAAAATTGCCCATATCATGGAGCCACTCTACAATTCTCTCGCCGGCAAACCAAAGAAACTGGAGTGGGGACCTACTCAACAACAGGCCATAGAGGACACTAAAACGGCCCTCGCATCAGCCACAACTCTCTCCTGCCCTAGCCCTGGCGTTCCTCTCACGCTCACCACAGATGCAAGCTCCGTTGCTGTTGGCGCGGTTGTTGAGCAGACCATCATGGGTACGACGCGACCGCTGGGATTCTTCAGTAGAAAACTCCGACAAGCGGAAGCGAGGTACAGCACCTTCGACCGCGAACTCCTCGCTGCCTACCTCGCGGTTCGCCACTTCAAGCATCTCCTGGGTGGAAGCCCATTCACCATCCGCACTGACCATCGACCTCTAGTCCACGCCTTCTCCAAAACTGGTGACGTTTGGTCTGACCGACAACAGCGGCACCTCTCCAGCATCGCAGAGTTTAGTTGCTCCATCGAGTATACCCCCGGGGAAACTGAATCCAGTTGTTGATGCCCTTTCCAGAGTGGAGATAAACTCCGTCTACCTCGGAATCAATTATGACGACATAGCGACGGCTCAAGCAAATGACCTTGAGACTGCAGCCTACCGCACCGCCGAAACCAGTTTGCAATGGAAGGACATCACTATCGGAGAGAATGGCTGCAGCATCCTTTGCGATGTCAGCACCGGTCGCCCTCATCCCGAAGCCCTTCCGCCACAAAGTCTTCCAGATCGTTCATGGTTTGTCGCACCCTTCTGGGCGATCTACTGCTCACCTAATAAAGGATAAATTCATCTGGCACGGGATGAACAAGGACGTCAAGAGGTGGGCTAGGTGCTGTGTCACCTGCCAGACAAGCAAGATCGGTCGCCACACTGAATCGGGGACAGGAGTATTCCGCCAGCCTCAGCGTCGTTTTGGACATCTCCACGTCGACGTGGTGGGTCCCCTTCCACCTTCACAGGGCGCTCAGTATCTCTTCACCACCACAGAGCGGTCCACACGCTGGCCCGAGGCAATCCCCATGAAGTCGGCCACTGCCCAAGATTGCGCAGAAGCTCTTCTGCATGGGTGGATCAGCCGATTTGGTGTTCCAGACGAACTCACCTCCGACCGAGGGCCTGCCTTCATTTCTCGCCTGTGGACGTCCTTGGGCGAGTTAATGGGTACAAACATCCATCACACCACATCCTACAACCCATCATTTAACGATATGGTGGAGCGTACCCACCGCACCCTGAAAGCTGCGCTGATGGCACGCTGTACCGGACCGGATTGGAAGGCCCAACTCCCGTGGGTCCTCCTTGGGATCCGAACATTACCCAATGAGGGACTACACGTCTCCCCTGCGGAAATGGTATTTGGAGAAACACTTGTTGTTCCAGGAGAGTTCTTTCCGATACCCGACAAGTCTGCCCATCACGACCACCTGGCCAGACTACGCCAGATTGTCGGGAAATATCGCCCGTGCGTCCAGACGCACAAGACTTTGCCCCCGCGGCACCTCCCCAAGTCCCTACATGCTTGCCAGTATGTCTTCATCAGGAAGGATGCTCACAGATCGCCTCTCACTCCCCCTTACCGTGGGCCCTATGCTGTCCTGGAGCGTAACCCCAAGGTATATCGCCTCAGCATTGCCGGAGGCAGCGACTGGGTTTCAAACCTGCCTACCTGGAAGAAGAGGAACCTGCACCCCCCTCACCCCTTGCTGGCGGCCCTGCTTCAACTGAACACCCCATGGATACGCCCGCCCATGCTTCACCTCTCGGGGCTGGGCCACGTCTTGCCTCATCCCGCGCCGGAAAACCTATCCGTCAGCCAAACCGCCTCAACCTCTGACCTGTCAGGGATTCTCTCGCGGGGGAGTATTTGTAACATTGCTCGAGTCACCACTTATGGTTTGCTGCGTACTCCACAGAGAACGTAGCAATCTAATGGGTAACTAAATCAAACTTGCAAAGTATTTATTTCTTTTCTGTTCAATGATGATTTATGTTTATATGTATTCATATTCCTTAGTACATTATTCTATTAAAAATATTTTACCATGTTAATAAACCAACACAATGCATGTTAAGGGACCAACATTATATATATTGGATAAGTATGTTTTAAACTATTTGTAACTATTGTAAGATTCTATATATATGTTCAAAACCAAATGAAGGATCATCCAACTCGGCAATCAGCTTTTCTTCATCCCTTACAGGGTAATCACTTCCCAAATTGGCTGTATAGGTTGATCTTTACATTCCCTTTGTGTCCATCCTGACAGTCCATCAGGTCCCATTGCTTTTCTTAAATCCAGACTTACCATCAGTCTGCCAACATCTTGCTTCTATATCAGACTCCTTGAAACCCTCTTGTGCCTCTGTCTTGTTTGGTTCTATAAATGCCCCTCTACTGTGAATACAGATTTGAAGCTCTCATTCATAATTTCACTAAGGTCTTCTGCTGTTTGGTAAGTTTTTTTTTTTTTCTACCTTTGCTATCTTATATATGGTTTCTTTACACTTCATCTTTCCATTTATATACTTATACAAAAATTTGGATTCATTTCCGGACTTCTCTACCACATCCTTTCAAAAGCTATTTCTTCCTCTCTTCTTATCCTGACATACACATTCCTTGCTTCAGTGTATCTCTCTCTAGTACTTTCACTCCTCTGCTTCTTCAGTTTCCTCCAAGTTCTGTCTTTTGCTCGCCTCGCTTCTGCGCATCTAGCGTTATACCATGTGTGTTTGCTATTCCCTATTTTCTATTAAGATACATATCTTTCCATACCTAAATGATACTTCCTTACGAATATTTCATATTTCTCTTGTGCTGTTTTGCCATTCACGATCCCTCTCCAATCAATCCCTCCAAAAAGTTTCCTAAAGTATTCAAAGTTGGCCCTCTCATAATTTAACTTTCCATTTTTTATGGTCCTTTTCTCTTCTTACCTATGCCTATTCGTGTAATTCCACTTCAATCAAGACATGATCACTTTTTTCCCACTGGGTTTTGGTACTTAATGATGGGTTGAAGTTTTTTTTTTTTTTTTTGTGTGTGTGTGTGTGTGTGTGTGTGTGTGTGTGTGTGTGTGAACACCAGGTCTAGCATTGATGGTTCTTATCCTCTGAGCCTAGTGAATTCCTCTACCCTTTGATCCAGTGTGTTTTCCATGACTAATTGCAACTTTTCTTCACTCCACAATCCTGCGTTTCCACTCCTTTCCATTTCTTTCCTGTTCCCACTTTTGCAGTTAAAGTCTCCCACTAGCTGTAACTTTCTGTCCTTCCTCGTCATGTCACCCTGGCATTTTAACACCTCCTTCTGCATTGCTTTATATTCTTCCAACTTCCACGTATTTGTTTTTTGGTGGCACATATGTTGCTATAATTTTCCTATCTCTTTCATTAGTTCGAATTGTTATACCAATGACTTCTTCCATGCCATCCCCATATTGTACTCCCTTCACAACTATGTCTTCTTTCACCATTATTAGTACTCCTCCTCCTCCTTTCCCTTTTCTATCTCTCCTCCAAAATTTAAATGCTCTTGCTGGAAATTTACATAGATCTCTTCCTTTAATTTTGTTTCCGCCATGTAGAACACATCTGGTTTTTGACTACGTGAATAATCCTTTATCTCTAATATACTGCTTAGTAAACCAACCATACTTGTATATGATACTTTTAATCTGTTTCTCTTTCCGTCATTTGTACCTCCTGCTGCTTCTGTTGTGGTTCCCCTACTTCGTCTTCCTTCTCCCGTGTAAACCACTTCCTCAGCTTCATGTCTAACACTTTCCAGTAAAAAGTGTTCTTCTCGGTCTCTCTTCTCATTATTTTTTTTTCCTTCTTTTTCCTTAGCCTCTTGTCTTAGTTCTTTTTCTTTCTGTCTTTCTTCCAAATTCATGTCTCTATCCATATCTCCTAATATCTTTCACTTTGAGCCAGCCTACCAGCTCTTGCTGTAATTTCTTCCACAGCCACTTGTGACCTCATCTTCACCTTGAGTGGTCTTGTATTTCCTTCCTCGATTTTATGCGTTTCTTCAACCTCCCTCTCTAAATTTTGTGTGTCATCCTATACTTTTTGTATTAGCTTTTTTAACTAATTCTCTCTCCTCTCTTTCTCTTTCGTATTTGTTGGCATTTTTCTTTTTCCTGTAGTCCATAAATTACCATACATTTCTTTTCGTCTACCGTATCTCTCACGGGGTTCTCATTTTCCTTAATGATCTGTATGACAATGTCCTTTGTCTTGTCCTCTACTTGTTTCTTTACTGTCTCGGCGAAACTAATCTTTTCGTCTTCCCTTTCTTTCTTCCATACATTCTTCAGTTCTGTCAGCAGGGAGTCACTACAGACTTTATCTTTTATTTTTTTTTTATAAATCATCTTTCACTTTTCCTTTAAGGTCTTCAAACTGAACTCCATAATTCACACATTTATACTTTAGGATTTCATTTTCTTCTTTTCTACTCACTAATTCTTTCTGCATCTCCTTATTAGTTTCTATAATGTGTTCGTACTCGCGAAACATGCTTTCCATTTCCTTATTTACTCCCCTTTCTACATTCACTATCCTCCTCGTTTTTCCTGTTTTCACTTTCAAATCCTGAAAAATCTCCTATGTTATTTGAGCCAGCTACCCTTCTTAGCCCGAGTGGTGTTTCCAACAAGTGCTAAGCTCCCGTGGGTTTGTTTACAACACTTCTACCCCGGAGTTGCGTCCTTCTCACCTTCCATACTAACGAACTCTCTTTTTTTTTCACTGCATCACTTTTGGAGACAAGAGAACTATGAATAGCTCCCTCTCTCCTCTATACATACATTACTAGGCTCCTCCAGCTGTAAGGGACCTTGTAGCAATGCCGTTGTTCGGAGCAACTTGTCCTACCAGCGCAAGCGTCGGTCGGTGTATGTGTGTGTGTGTGTATGGCGGAGCATCAGCGTGGCCACGGGCACCAAAATATTGCGACCATAACTATTCTTCACAGGTGTGTGTGTGTGTGTGTGTGTGTGTGTGTGTGTGTGTTGTGTGTGTGTGTGTGTGTGTGTGTGTGTGTTGTGTGTGTGTGTGTGTGTGTGTGTCCACTGTCGCGGTCAGTTGCTGGTCACCAGCCAGCCTTTTCCCTACAGAGCAAGCCCAGAGGACTAGGGCTGAAACCACATCACACAATATGCACTGGGATAGCGAAGCCACAACTCTTCTAGTGAAATCCCGCACCTACTTATAGCAAAGTTGTCTCGCCGCGCCCGGGACTCCAACTCGGGGCCCTCTTGTTTGTGAGCCGACAAACATTACACAATACTACACTACTACATTACACACACACACACACACACACACACACACTCACACACACAAAGTGTGTGTGTGTCGAGTGGCGTCTATTTTACAAGGAAAAAAATGTTTAACAACGCGTGACACCACTGTACACAGCGCCAGGGAAGGAGGGAAGGTGCCAGATACCGACCAAGGTGAGCGGTGCCTGCAACACAAAATTTCTACGTTAATTTCTAGCAAAACAAACCAAACCACAGTATGTGTGTATAGAATATTTGCGACTTGGAATTACTTAAACTACTGGGGAACCTGTCAATAAGTGAGGTGCATAAATTATAAGGCCACGTTACAACTGTTTTAACGCTTAGTGTTAACTCAAAGGTGTAAGGAAAAAAATAAAAAAATAAATAAAATTCTAGACTTGAGAATAGAATCTCAAATATTTACAAGATTTATTTACAAACAACTAGGGTAGGAATTAAATTTAACCAGGATAGGATCAACATGGGTACGTTACAGTTAAAGGAGTTATGATTCCCTCCGGTAAAACTACAAGGAACACAAATATTAAATATCTCACCTCAAAATAAAAGTAATCATGTACCAAGAGGCACTAACATAACTGAAATATTAGGTAAACAAGACCCACACACAATGGTGGTCATACACACATCCACATAAAGGAAAAATAACCAGTTTAAAAATCAGATAACAGCCTGAGCTAAACAGAATGAATAAATATGAAAACAACTCTCACCAGTCACCAAGAAAATAGCACCACACACATATACACTCCTGAGGCTGAACCAAACAATAAGAAATAGGATTTTTTAATGTTAAATCCATTTTTATCTACATACTTACCCATAATTATTAATTATTGCTTAAGCCCTATCTACACAGCAAACTTACACATATGTCTACCAGCTCGTGAAAAGGAAACGAAAGAAACACTTGAGTCACCCCGTTTTTCGTTTTCTTTGATGACCCCGTGACCCATTCTCTATCCCAGGAGCCCCGCATCAACACAAGGAAACCTCATTTGCCTCTAGCCTGAGGTCATAGAGGGGAGGGAGGAAGGGAAACTCAATTATAATTAATAATTATGGGTAAGTATATAGATAAAAATGGATTTTACATTAAAAAATCCTATTTGTTATTACACATACTACAACCCATAATTATTAATTATTGCTTACAACTGAATCCCAAGTATAGGAGGGAGGATGACCTCACCCCACAAAAAAAAAAAAAAAAAAAAAAAACTTTTGCCTTCAAAGAGAGGTACCCTTATATAACAAGAAAAAACCTCACAGTGCAAAGGTCATGTCCGGAGAAGGATGCCATATCTTGTATCCCATGAAAATAGCAACCAAACAAGAGAAGGGAGACAAGCTTCACAAAAAAAAGCTTTTCCATCTCAAAAGGGAAAGGAACCTAAACTCTCTATACTGAGTAACAATACATATAACCATATGTAACCTGGTCATCATTCAATTACCCTAAGAGCAGATACCAGAGAAAATACCGATGTGTAACATCTCTAAGATAAGAAGAAGCAAATGTGGACATAGACTTCCAGGTTCCTGCCCAAAGGACAGCCGGTATACTCCGAACTTTCCTGAACAAGGTACTTGTAGCTACCACCCGAACTTCATGTGCCATAACCCGAACCAAGCGCATGTCCTCCTCTGAGACATCACCATGTGCCCGTTGTATGACCTTACATATCCAGTGAGAGATGGTATGAGGGTGCACCACACGTCTAGGTTCAGGAACAGTCACAAAACGTCTGGAGCATCGAGGATGACAATCCCTGGTCCTACGAATATATTCCCTTACAGCTCTGACTGGGCATAAAAGCCGGTCTTCCTCAGAGTCACCAACAAAGTCCTTAAGAGCAGGAATCGTGAAGTCTGACTGAGATTCATCCCCAGGAAGTTGGGTCTTCGCAAGAAAATCCGGGGCCAAAGAAAAGGTCATGGAGGACCAACCCTTAGAGTGACGAACCTCTGCCGAAAGTCGATGAAGCTCGCTAACCCGACAAGCCGAAGCTAAAGCCAAAAGAAAAGAAGTTTTCAAAGACACGTCCCTCATTGGGACAATCTCTCAGAGATTGAGAGAGGATCATAACCCCGCGACTGACACCAACCACAGTAGACAGACCATTTCGCTTGATAGACTTTTGCCGAGGACTGTCTGACTGGAAGGGCCATGACTCCAGCAGCTTTCCGCGAAAAGCCTCTTGCTCGGAAGAGATGCTGGAGAGTCTCCACGCGTGAAGATGAAGGGCCTCTGGAGACTGATGAAAGAGGTGACGATGAGGCTGGCGGAGCAGTGAAGCCCACTGAGGCAAAACTCGAGGACTGTCTACTAGTAGACTCAGAAGCAGAGGAAACCAGTCTGCCTGAGGCCACCGCGGAGCAATTAGTGTCATTCGAATGCAAGTGGCCTCCCTGAGTCGAACCAACACACGACGAATCAGAGAGAACGGAGGAAACGCGTACAGATCCAAGTCCTCCCACTGGAATGCAGACGCGTCCTCTTTCCAAGCTCCCGGGTCTGGTAGGGGAGACACATACAATGGCAACCAGTGATTTAAGGCTGTTGCAAACAGGTCTACCTGAGGAGTCCCCCACACCTGGAACACCCTCTTGTACACTGCTGGATGCAGAGTCCACTCGGACCCCACACACTCGCGACTGAGGACGTCCGCCACTGCGTTGCGGCGTCCCGGCACGAACTTGGGGCGAAGAGAGATGGAGTTGTTCTCGCACCATCGGAGAACCTCCCCTGCTAGACCCGACAGAGACTCGGACCGAGTGCCTCCCGAGTTTCGTAAGTAGGCGACCACTGTCGAATTGTCTGACATGAGAGAAACCACACTCCCTGACAATTCCTGCTGAAAGGACTGTAGAGCCAGGAACACAGCCATCATCTCCAGGTGGTTGATGTGAAATCTCCTCTCCTCTGGGGACCACACCCCCGATGCGAGAGAATCCCCCAGATGAGCACCCCATCCGTAATGGGACGCGTCCGAAAACAGAGTCTGTTCTGGAGGGGCCATCACAAAGGGAGCTCCCCTGCAGAGATGCGCTGGATCCATCCACCAAAAAAGGTCCTCTAGACATCGCTGTGACGGAGGAACCCTCCACCAGGTTGGGTCTGATGCAGCCTTCCAGTGAGACTTCAGGCACCACTGAAGTGATCGTGAGCGTACTCGGCCCCCTGGAACTATCCTCTCCAGGGAAGCTAGATGGCCTAGGAGTGACCTCCATAACACCACGGTAGGAGCTCTGTCCTCCTGGTCACCCTTTCCGGTGATGGAAATACCCGAGCCTGCACCGAATCCAGTACCATACCCAGGTACTGTTTCTTCTGACTGGGTACTAGATCTGACTTGGGCAGATTGAACTGAATGCCCAAACGAGTGCACAGGCCAAGAATAGCTTGAGCAGTGCTTATACACATCTGGAGAGAGGATCCTGTGACCAGCCAATCGTCCAGATAACGGCGCATGCTGAAACCTTGTCGATGAGCCCATGCAGACACTGGCGCCATGACCTTGGTAAATACCTGCGGGGCAGTGGCGAGGCCAAAACAAAGGACCCGGTCTCTTGAAACACTTACGTGCCATAATACAACACCGAAAATCCTCCCTGCAAGTAAATAAAGACAAGGGAGAGAAAACAAAACAAAACAAAACAATCAAACAAAGCCAAACAGCCGGCTGAAACCGGTGCAAAGACGTAGCTGGAAACCGTGTGTAGTCACTGCGACAGCAAAAAGGCGAATGAAGGTTTCCTTGTGTTGATGCGGGGCTCCTGGGATAGAGAATGGGTCACGGGGTCATCAAAGAAAACGAGAAACGGGGTGACTCAAGTGTTTCTTTCGTTTCCTTTTCACGAGCTGGTAGACATATGTGTAAGTTTGCTGTGTAGATAGGGCTTAAGCAATAATTAATAATTATGGGTTGTAGTATGTGTAATAACAAATAAACCCAACATAAGGTAATAATAATAATGCTAGGATATTATAAGAACTGGGCAACAATAAGAAGATGGTGTCCCTGAGTGTTACGCTACAGCAGGCAAACCTCCGACGCTACTTCCACAAACACAATAAATCCAGGACGAACCCTTGTACCAAATTGCCCATAAATCACTCAACACAATGGCAATTAAAGTGCCGAAGACAGAATCCTAGCTATCAAGAATAGGGAACAAAAGAAATACTCAGCCCAGAGAGTGTACGTAGGTGAGTCCGATATGGACCCTGGCCTGCCGCGGTCTACCTGCCTCTTACTTGTAAGCAACCCCACACTCCTCCCACAAGCGGAGGAACACATTACATCACACAAAGCTTATTTCATAATAAGACATTAGTTTCAACTCCCTTATGCGAACGGAAATTACAATTTCAATCTAACACTACATCTAAACACTTATGATATAGAATCTATATCTGTATCTATATTATAGATACAGACACTACAACAAATATATATGTAGTACTACATGACACGCGTCACCGACCCGTCCCCGACGCGTCTGGCTGGTAAGACTCAACATTACACCATAGAATATATATATATATATATATATATATATATATATATATATATATATATATATATATATATATATATATATATATATATATATATTGTCACGTGTAGCAGGTTTCTAAATAAATAAGTTACTATAATTAACTCATTATATTTAATTAACAAAGTAGCCATTTAATGTTAATATATTGATAAACGTTGAAACAAACCCAGTCATAAATACAAAAGAGTATTCAGCTGAATACCAATGAACAAAACATAAACTTCACAATCCTAATCCTAACTTAACCTAACTTAACATACCAATGAGGGGCACACAAGATAATATAGTGGGAGAAACACGCTATACATCACCCAGGATGGTAGTGGATGATAACAACCCAGGTCACCAGGCAGGCAGAAGCACGCAGGCACCAGGTCAGTCGCCCAACGTGTCCACAACTCTCAATATCGAAGAGGCAGGTCTTGTGTCGATACTGGGAACTGGAGGTGGACTGCCTTTGAGGTGGTGCGGGGGGGTCCCGGCATCACCTCGCATAGAGTGTGGACTCGCCTCGGGCGTGTGTCTCGAAGCGCCGAGCAGCTAGGTGACGTGGCGAACAGAGGTAGTTTCGTGATGCAGGGAGTTGGAAATAAGGAGTCGAGCTGGGAGTTCGAAGCTTGTGGGCAGGAGAGATGGTGAGAGGTGGTGAGGTGGTGGTTGGAGGGTATGTGTACGTAACAATATATATATATATATATATATATATATATATATATATATATATATATATATATATATATATATATATATATATATATATATATATATA